>JAHUTJ010009526.1:0-20109 GCA_036250325.1 Characodon lateralis
TGTTGAAGTCTCCCACAATAATTAAACAGTCATAATCAACACATATCACAGATAAAAGCTCATTAAAATCACTGATAAAGTGTGTTTTGGAATTAGGAGGCCTGTAAATATTCAAGAATATTGTTCGACCGGGCTCTTTACCTGGAGAGCCAAATATTCAAAAGAGTCAAATTTGCCCAGAAATACTTTTTTACACTCTAATAAATCTTTAAACAAAGTGGCCACCCCTCCACCTTTTCTTTGCTGTCTGCGCTCACAAAGAAAATTGTAGTTCGGCGGCGCTGACTCTATCAGATTGGGAGCTTCATTAAATTCATGTAACCATGTTGTTTCTGTTAAAAACATAACATCAAGATCGTGGTCAGTAATGAAGTCATTGATTAAAAATAATTTTCCTGACCAGGGCCAGTTCTAGTGCTTAGTTATGATGCATGTTTGCATGGTTACCCACTAATGGACCAGCAACCTGTTCAGGCCATACCCTGTCTAATGACTGCTGGGAAAGACATCAGTCCACTCAAAACTCTGCATGGATTAAACATGGACGAATGTATGGATGGATTGAAGATAGTTCAGGTCTTCACGGAGATCTTTGAAACCTTCGATGTATTTTAAAGCACAGAAAGGGAACAAAAACAATATTTTATTTTAGCATCAGGAACTTCCTAAAATGTGATGAGCATAAAAACCACATAAAAAATATATGATCTTGTCAAACCTCAAATGGAATATGTTTGTGTTTTTTGAAACCTTTGCAATATTTGTGAAAACAAACAAAATAATTGTTTAAACAATAAATTATTTGATTATTTTCTCCTATGTTGGTCACGCATCTCATCTTTTTCATAAAATAGCATTATTGGTGTTAATTTGTCCTATTTCTTTTTACCATCTTATGCAATAATTAATCCTTTTTTTTGGCCAATTTTAGAACCTGCATGAAAATCAACTTTACAATCAACCTAATGGTATGATTTGGTGCAAAAAGTATTTAAAACAGTGTTGCTTATGAAAGTATAACACCCCAGAATATCCTTCGAGCAATCAGTTTAGAAAAACGAACAGTTTGATAGATCAACTTGTGCTTTTGTAATAATGACAAATGACAACTTATCAGCTTAATGATCAAGACATTCACATGGTTGCCATGCTTATTTGATTGCATATCCTATTGGTTTAATTGTAGCTATATATGTATATATATATTTTGAAATCTCGCCCTTTTTTTATAGGGTTCGAAATGTATGATTGTGATTGCTGATCCGATGCCATCCATTTTAGCTGAACAGGTACAGTACACACCCAGAGTGAGATAAGTTAAATCAGAATTAGTTAAGCTAGAGCACAAAATGTAAATATGCTTCCCAGTACATAAGTCTACTTACAATGAGGATGTACACTTTCACATACAAGGACTCACCATGTGAAAACAACCCCAGCTACACTCTCTTGGCTGGTAATAATGTAGTAATGTCAAATATTTATGGCCCTGGACACTGTCATGGTGACAAGCATTGCAGTCAGTTTGAACCCTTCACAACATGCACTGCGGTTTGACTCTGTCATCACACTCAGTCTTGTCACTGAGACCTGAGCATGACATTCTGTGGGGGTTTACTGAGTATCTACTGCTCATTACTGCTCATCGCGCTCTCAGCTCATGTTTCAGAACTAATTTTCCTTTGCCTCTTTCACATAGCATCTATGGTTGGGTGAGTAGCAGGCTGTTGGTGTTGCTCTTCAAAACCCGTTTCATCCAAACGGTCTTCACTGTCACAAATGCTAATTGGACACACTAAGACTCTGTCCATCTCTCGTTCACACTCCACTAGATTGCTTCCAGTAACTTGTCATCTTCTGAAGCTTGAGATGACAAATGGACAACCTTCTGTGATGGGGGTCACTGTATAGCGTAGGGCTGAAACTTGAGCACTAATTAAACTGCATTAGGTCTAGGTGCTATAAGATTCTTGTGGTATGATATTTCAAACTAAAATTTTTAAATGTTTGAAGTGCTTTTCTTTGTGATTACCTCTTTGTGACTATATTGCCACAAAAGAGCAACATCTATAGCACTGCAGGCCCATTTAATGTCAGTTTCCATGATTCAGTGATAAGAGAGATGTTGATAAAAATGGCATACATGAGAGAGTTCTGAGGCCAACACAACTGCTGACCAAGCAGAACACACTGGTCTTTTCCAGATTTCACACAAAACATCCTGATGATCCTAAAGACTTTGGGAATACTGTATATTCTCTGGACTGGTGAGACAAAATTGGAGCTTTGACAGGGAATGTATTAATAGGCAGTTGAACTGTGACATCTCTGTGTGAAATGATCAGCGGTTATAACTTTGATGCTGTGGAATCTATAATTTTTATCAAACTGTGTTGTAAAAATAAAGTACTATCTCACTCAGAGACTACTGAAGCTATTAGCTCAGACAATGACTGTGTGAGGTCAGTTGTTAGTTCAGCTGATTAATTTTCTCCCATCCCCTTTCTTACTTCTTTTTTTTGGTTGCCTGATTTCCCTTTCTGGGTAAAAGTCTTATTCGGGTGCAGGTGTGGGCTAAGCCTTTTGCGTCATTTTAATGTGGCGATAATGCAAAATTCAGTCTCTTAATCACTTCTTCAGCCAGAGTGAATTTTAGTATAACATTAACATTTACATTTTTATAAAAAGCCACAAGAAAAACATTTTATTCTAGGAACTTAGAACGGCCCCTCCGGGCAGTGGGTCCTGGGTGGTGGGCTTTTTGGGTTGTCACTGCTAAACTTTACCTGAATAACTTTAATATCCTTTAATTTTTCAACTATTCTGGAGCAGGGTAAATCTGAACAAGCCGCATGACCATGTTCAATGACACCAGAGTTGAATTTTTCAAAGCCCTGGCCAACTGAGGCGTTGTTTCCCAAATATTTTGAATATTAGCATTTTGGGAAAATATACATTTGTGAAATGCCAATACACTGAGTTGTATTTGCAAAGGTAATTTCCAGATGCTATAAAACAGGGTTATCTGGTTTACTTTTTTTTCTAGTAACATTTCCCTAAACCTTTACTTCCCCTAATGACAGTTTCACTTTATTTTTGTGCATTTGACGAATTTGAGTTCTCAACACTGCTGTAGAAGTTCAATCAAAAAGAAAAACAAAGAGCTCCAACATTTTCTGTGAAATCCATCAAGGACATTTTTTGGGCAATGCATCTCGACTCTGATATCTTAATCATGCATAGTGTAAATGCATCATTTTGTTTGCATGAGTGCACATATGTGCATTATGATGTGTTGGGATGGGAGAAACATTTGTTGCAAGACTTAGAAGCAGGAGTGGGTGGTGGTGTGTGTGTGTCTCTGAGTCAGCATGTGAGAGGTGGTGTATCAGACTGAGTTTTTGGGCAGCTGTCAGAATCCTCTGCAGCTCTTTTTGTTGGACACAAAGAATTCCCCACTCACAACACAACACCCTCCAGCTGCATCCAAATGCTTCTGGGATTCCTCCAAACCACAAGGGGTCAGCGCATGTTCTCTGCCACTCACCTCCCACCCATTAATCCAATTATTTGTCTTTTATTTTAAGTTAGCCTCAGGCAATCTCTGCAGTGGGATGGAGTGAGATCTCTGGAGAACAGCTGTCGACTCTGCCATACCAAAAGCCCCCTCTAGCTATCAAGAGTTTTTCCCCTGCAGGTATCTCAACGTCCTAATCTTCCAACAATATAATGGTTCTCTAAAAGATCCTGAATAGCAATGCAATCACTGTCTCATCACAGGTGCAGCAAAACTTTAAATTTTCTCCAACAAAACAAGTGCCTCCAACTTGGTGACTCCCTAGAAGAGGATCTGAACACACCAATCTCTTATAGTAAAGCAACTGTGACTAAGTGGCATGACATTATTTTTATGCCATACCTGCAGAGCATCATAAAAGAGAACTGCGAGCAAGGTCTTCAGGTCCAACATCAATCTCTGACTTTGGAAATCAGCTTCCGTTATGGTTAAAAATTCCCATGAACAAGCTTAAATTTATGGAAAGCCTTCCAAGAAGATTTAAAGCTGGTACAGATTAAGAATAAAGTGTCACTCAAGCAAATGTGTTTGACAATATTGTTACTATCTTTGAAAAAACAGCTGTAATAATGTACCAAATAAAAACATATTATTTTTACACAAGTGTAACAAGTATCAATTAAAAAATGTCAGTGAAAGACACAATGATGGTTTTCTACTTTATAGTTTTTTTCAAAAATACATGTTGGTTGCACATTACTTTGCAAAGTGTAAACGTCAGCCATTTTGGGATTTGGGTGTAACAGTAGGATGTGCTAAATTCCCACACCGGTCCCAGATTGTGTAGACAAATTCAGGTCACTATGGACTTGAAGGGCATTTAAGTGATTTAAGTTTTATGTAACAATTATTAGTCCATTCCAGTACAAAATCATGTTTAGCAGTTTAAAATTTATCGGGATATGTTTATTCAGAGTAAAATTCAATCAAAGTATGTTGTATATACATTTATTTTGGGCATTATAGAAGGTATAGAAGGCTATTAAGTCAATTTTGTCTTCCAAAACATGCCATTATGGGGCTCTAACAAAATCTAGAGCTGCATAGAGGGCCATAACAGTATGTGTGCTCTCCATGGTTGGGTTTTTGGATAACTAACATGAGTGACTCTTCTCAGATTCCATCTTGAATTTTAAGCATTCTTCTAGCCCAGATGTGGGTATTTTCTAGCCTGCTGGCCATGAATGTAGACATGCTCGACTAGCCTGCATTAAAACTGGAAATCAAACATGCATAAAGTAGTAATTCTGCAGCCAATCCCAATATGTTGCTTTTATTTTAAACAATCTGCTTTTATTTTAAAGTCAAAACGTTTAATTTTCTGTCTTTGTGAGGTATGTAAGAATCCTCCAGCAGTAGTCCAGCAGTGCACCATTGAACGCAAGCTCTGCTCCGCTAAACAGAAATAAATGTGAGCTACCCTAAAGGTGCAAGCTCATTCTCAAAAAAAGACTGGTTGTTACCGAATAGTTTTTAGTAAAAAGGATTTACTTCAAAATCTTAAGTGGTGAGCTTAGTTTTAAAAAGCAGTTTGTTTTCAGGAGTTGCAGCTTGTATTTAAATTATTACAATATTAATAGAGTAAAATTTAGACCATAATCACTTTTGAAAAATCTTTTTGTATAAAACAGTGATTTAGGTGAATTTAAAGTTCAGCTTTCAGTAGGATAGGACAAATTTTAAAGTTAAGTTGCCAATCCATTGAAGGGCTGCATAGAAACACAGGATGAAGAACCATGTCTTGCATACTCAGACATAGGGGGAATTTAGAGAGACTAATTAACCTAATATGCCTATTTTATGAATGTGTAAGGAAGCCAGAGTACATAGACAGAAGCCACAGGTGAATGAGGTGAATATGCAAAAACCCCAGCAAGGATTAGAACCAGGACCTCTATATGAGACATAGGGAAAGTATCATTGGTAAGAGGTACAGTCTTGCCAAATTACCTTGCCAAAACTTGACTATATTTGGGCAAATGGCTAATGCAGTAGTGGATGACAAAGCTAAAGTCAACAATAATGTGGAGGATGACTGTTTTCAGAACCTGAATTGGTATCAGTCTATCAATATTCCTGATTGGCTTTTCCAGTCTAATTGGTTGCATGTTTGCTTCTTGTCATATTCTGGAACCACTTGCCACATGTATTGCTTGAACTAGTTACATCACACACCAGTAAAGCTCTCAGGGACTGGACTTGGCCACCTCAGATTTAAGTGTAGCACACGATAAAAGCAAAAACAGAAGAAATCTGTAAGGGGCCAAATGCTTTTTTACAGCACTATAAGCGGTAATTATCTTGTTAGCTTATTTATTTGTCATCTCAGTGAAGTCTTGCAGGCTAAAAAGCAACAAGATGCTTTTGCTCACCTCTGCTGAAAATCAAAAACCAGTTGCTTCAAATGGCATTGTGCTGTATGGCTTAGTGAATGTGGTTAGAATCTAATCGGTGAAAATGTTCTGACATTTAGATGACTGCACAGGCACTTACTTTTATATGTTATTCTTGTGATGGTGTCTCTGTTCAGCATGCGATTCAGGAAAGAGTTTGATGTCTCAGCGATCTGGATTAAAGAGAAGGGGTAGAACATAGAAAGGAAAGGGTGAGGTTAAAATTAAAATTAAACTAAATCCACTCTGCATTTAATCTACTCAGGACAGCAGTCTTAGGGATAAAGCCAATGTCTTCTTTAAAATCTTATCTTTAATTGCCATGAAATGCTGAAGCCCACTCCTATATTTTTCTCAGTTAGAGGCTCTTATACCATTGTCCACTGCTGTTCTGCCTTTTGGAGAAAAACAAAAGCTGTCACTGGTTTCAATAAACCATAAAAAAAAATCATTTCATAGACACACACTGCTTTGGACCCAAAACACAAACAATCTTTGTGAATTGAAAACAGATTGCATCATTTTTATCCTGGCATAATTCTATTATAGATCAAAACAAGTTTCATTTTATCATAGATGAAAGTAAAAGGATTGTCGAATGTGACTCATACCTGATTTAGCCTTTCCTTTTGAAAAAAAAAACAAAACACCCTTACTTTACGTACAGAGGATGTTTAGTGCAACTATCTAGAAAAACAATTAAAGATATTTTCCTCCTGCATTTGCTATGCTTAATACAGCTAAGAAAACTATGTATAAAGCATGAGCATCCAAACAATGTTCTTTAATTTTTATGTTAAAACACCAGCCATTCAATTTTATAAACACAGCCTGTAAATGTACCAGTGAGCTTTGTGTATGCTTGAACGCACAGTGATAGTCAACACTGTTTTCTTTATTTTTCTTTTTACACTGATAGTAATCCTAGCACTGAAACTGGTTCTGTATTGGTATCAACTCCTTTCCGGAGCAGATAAAATAACTGCTTTAGGCAGACAATGAACGGTGGCTCGTGGACGCCAACAAAGTTAAAATGTTGCTAGAGTTCTGTATAAAACTCTTTATCATTAAATTAACAAGAATTCACTCTCTCTCTGTTAAACATGGTTATTTTTACAATTGCCTATCAACTAGGAATATATTTGTGGGAACACATTTTATCTAAAGGGTTCTGATCAGAGATCAGGACTGATGACCAGGCCTGGTTACCCGCTTTAGTGTAAAAACCTTAATAGTGAAATTAAAATCACAAATTAATAACTGCTGTTTGTGATTCCATTTAAAGTCATGGTTCAGTACGTTCTTGGGATGCTCCAATCAAGAAAATATTTTAAAATATGGATTTTATTTTACTTTGGTCTGGAATAAAATCTGCAATAAGATCTTTTTTTAATGGAGAAGTTGTTTTTATTTTGTTTAAAGACTTTAAAAAAAGCTTAGAAAGAATAGAAAAGACTGGGGATTTGGTTGCAGTTTTTTTAATTAATAAATTAGTATAAGCAGGCATAGCCAATGCCTAGATACATTATACAACAATATAACTTCAAAACAGTCAATTTTGATGTTTAGAAATGTTTTAATAAAAATTGTGAAATTTGAACTTTGCCCATATTTGAAAATAAAACATGCTGAAACCACTTTGGAGTTATTCGATAGTTTGAGAACCTAACGCCCCATCTGTACCTAGATGTATTATGGGTGTGTTTGGGTATAAAACAACACTGTTTTTGTTCGGAACAAAAGTATAAACACATATACCGTTACACCCCGAATTTGTAGGTTTACTGAAGAGTGTTAGCACTAACTAAGTTATTATTGAAAGTTGTTTTAAGACAGTAGAAATCCAAGTAATTTTTGGCCTTGATTTGAATGAACAATAGCTTAAGCATCTAGCTAAACTAACTTGCATTTGTACAAATGAAAGGGGCAAGAGAGTTATCATCTTCAGGTAAGAAAATAAATAACTGTTCAGACCTTTCATTTGCTTGTTGGTTGTTAGCTAAAGATTCCATACACATGGTAACAGAAAGGTAAGTGTTTTAGAATGTTTCAGTGGTTTTCCTTGCATAAATGGCATCCTGGGCAAGACCCTCCTTCTACTGCCTCCAATCATTCAAAATGCAGGCAATTATCTGAGATTCTTGGACAGGATAAAATGGAGTGTAGTCCCATCTGAAGCAGTGCCTTAAATGGGACTGCACGCTATATAGAACTTTTTGAAGTCCTTACTACCTGATAACATATCTTCAAGAGTCGCTAAGTGTACAACAGCTGGCTATATATATATATATATATATATATATGTATATAAAAATGTAAATGCTTAGAGGGTTCCTGTACTTCCTCAGCCTAGTTGAACTGATTTAGAATACAAATCTGTTATGTTAAGATAACACAGGAAGTGTGTTATAAATTGGTGGAAATAACCAAACTTATGTAACCGACTAGTGATCATTCTATCCTATGTAGTAAATAGATCTGCTGAGGATGACCTTCATTTATTTGGAGGCTGATACATAGGGTCATCGTGGGATTATCCACTTTGTGCTTCATGTCCACCTTCAGGCTCTTTGCTTTTTCCTTTTTTCCTTTGCCTCCACTCCAGCAGCTTTGTGGACTTCACAGCTCTAACTGCCAAGGTGTCTTTTTGAGAATTGATTAAAAAGAGACTTGCCCGTCATCCACCTCCTTTCTTTGCACGAAAATTACTTAGCCACTGCCCTTTCCCATCTTCAGGCAGGCATTATGGCTTAACAGCCATTCATGCTGCTCTGTGGATTTTCCTGCTCTCTGTCTGCCTCATTTTTATCATTTTTCCTAGAGGTACCTGAGGGGATCCTTTTATTCCACACAATAAATGTCTTCACCATAGGTCTCAGATTAGTGCAGACTGTATAACATATGGCCGAATATCAGTCAGGCTCAAGACGATCTGCGATGCATTAAAATAGTTTGCCTCATTTATAATATAAACAAAAAAACTTGGACATAGTATTCACTGTGCCCTTATACTCTTTCGATTTGTATGATTTGTATGTATCCCTTGCATTTATTTTTTCAAGGTATGCATCACATTTTGTATTTTAGTGGGACTTGTGAAGTAGAAGCAATGTTTTTATAACAGACATTTAGAAAAATGATTTCTGCAGATGCATTCTGCACCCTTAGGCAATACATTGTAGCTCTTACATATACAGCAGAAAGTCTATTGGGGCATGTCCCTACCAGCTTTGCATATTTACGGAATGAAAGTTTTGCCCATTTTCCTTTGTAAAATAGCTCAAGCTAAGTCATATTGGATGGAGAGATTCAGTGAACTTAATTTTCAGGTCGTGCAACAGGTGTTTTACAGGCTCTAACAGATTCCTCTCCATAATTGCCCCGCATTTGCCTCCATGCATCTTTCCATCAACTCTGACCTGTTTCACGGTCCTTGGTGAAGAAGGCATTCCCTAAGCATGATGCTGCCACAACAATATGTTTCCATGAGGATGGTGCAGTGTTAGTTTTCCTCCCCACATTGTACTGTGTATATATGCTATAAAATTCAGTGTTGGTCTCATTTGATCATTGAACGTTTTCAGTATGTCACTCTAATCTAAACTCTGGAGATAATTGTGCAAAGAAGGATTCTTCATAAAATTAAGAACATTATGGAGAACCCTGAGCAACCTCTTCATGAGACTGTCCTACAACAACAGAGTGTCTTCAGTCAGAGGCTTCTTCAGATGTCCTGTAAGACGGAGCGCTACAGGAGCTCCTTCCTGCCCACAGCTAACAGCATCTACAACGGCTCTTTGAAGAAACCTTCATAATGATCTACAACAACATTTAATTTCCCTTTGGGATTAATTAAGTATTTTTGTATTGAACTGAATTTAATTAATAAAGGACAGATTTGTGGAGTGTTCCTCAGGTACGGATTTCTGAAGGTTCACCCAAGTTACTATGGGTCTCTCAGCAGTTTTGCTGTATTCTTTCTATTTTCAGATAATGGATTGAACAGTTGGCTGCAAAAAGAACGTCCTGGGTTCAACCCTGTGCATGCGTAGGTTATCTCCAGATACTCTGGCGTCCTCCCACAGTCCAAAGACATGACTGTTAGGTTAAATGGCCTCTCTAAATTTTTGGTAGGTGTGAATGGGTGTGTGCATGGGTGACACTGTATGGAACATGCCTGTACAGAAAATGGATGGATGGATGGATGGATGGATGGATGGATGGATGGATGGATGGATGGATGGATGGATGGATGGATGGATGGATGGAATAGTACCCTGTGAGATGTTGAAAGCTTGGGATATTGTATAATAACCTAAACCTGCTTTAAATGTATCTGCAAACATATCACTAATGTGTCTGCTGTGTTGCTTTGTCTTCATAATGAAGTTTGTTCACCAAATCTCTGAGGCCCTCACAGAACAGCTGGATTTATAGATTAAATTATACACAAGTTGTTTTCACTAATCCAGTGTATTATGAAAGCAATTTATCTTTATACCAATGCACATCAAAATTTGAATTAACCATATACAACTTTTCTTCCACTTCACAATCACACACAACCTTATGCTGGTCTGTCACATAAATTCCTAATAAAAATAACTGGCATTTGTGGTTGCCACGAGACATAGCATGAAAATATCTGAGTGATTATCAATACTTCTGCAAGGCATTGTCCTGGTTTCCTGCCTCACATTCTGAGTTAGGTTTCGGCCTCATGTGGCCTCAGTCATCCACTGTGGTCCTCAAAGGTGCCTCAAAACTCCATTAAGAGAATAGTCGTCCTTCCTGCCATTCTGAGTCACAGCGATACATTTAAAAAATGTGAAAATGGCAAAAACGGCATGAATCACTATAAAAGTGAGAAAAATGAGCCTCCATTCTGAGAAAGACTTGTCTAATTACCGCTTAATTGAAGTGTGAAGGAAGTAATTGGGTGACACATGCTTTAAGACAGTGGGAGTGAAGCCACACTTTGGGGAAGAAAAAAAGAGTATCAGATTTTTGCTAGTTGGTGTCAGGTGAGGAGGCACAACATATGACATATCTTTTCTTTTTTGTGTGGGAAATTACTGTATTTTAGTTAATCCCCGTTTTTGTAAGGACCCACTGAAAATAAGGAAGGGTTGGCGTGCTGTATAAAAATATATGGTGCATTTACACGGCTTAGTACTTAGTACCACGACACGTTTAGCAATTTTTAGCTTTCATTTAAATTGTTACTGTTGATTTAGTCTGGATATAAATATTTGAAATAGAGAGGCAATTAGTGCTGCCGGAAAGAAGAAGTGTGCCAGAGGCAAGAATCAACTCGGTCAATTTCCAAATGTGTTTTTATTGTAACTAAAAACAAAACCATTTATTGTACTACTATGTTTGAATAGTTCTGATTTGAAACTAATCTTAAGCACAGAGGAATGTGTGCTGGGATGTTTCTGGGTTATAACGTCCATCCATCTTCTATACAAGTTAATTCTGTTTATAGGTCACAAGGAGACTGGTAAAAAAGTTAATATTATCTTCAATAGTAACATCAATAAATGTTCATAGTTTTACTCTAACCATCTAATAGTGCATAAACTGTTCCAGCATTATTTCCTGAGGCCATCACACCTGCAGCACCCCCACACTCTTGTGTTAAAGGAGTCAAGTCAAGGAGGGCTGACCCAGGTCACTATTTCCTTCTTCCTTTCAGGGCCGAGTGATGGGCCCATTGACATTGGGGAGCTCATTAGCTGTTGGGAGCTGAACTTTCAGCTTCAGTGTGCACAGTGGCAAAGGACATTGGCTGCCTCTTTGATCTCCTAGCCTCTCATTCAAGATGGAGACTTCTCAAAAACAACAAAGGGACAGCAGAGTGCTGCCATCAACCTAACAGTGGTGCTCAGCACTGGCACAAATTCAGAAAGCACGTTGTTTTGGATAATTAAATCACTTATTGATGGTGAACTGTGAGTTCTTGATTTGGATGAGTTCAGACACTGAAGGAGTAGGAGGGAGAAGGGTTGGAAGGATTACGGTAATTGTGATTGGTTGGGATTTGTTTAATCATGGCATGTTTTAAACCGCCTTTATGGAAGCAATGAATTAGCCATGGTCTTAAAGTTGCATTATAGCAACAAAAGTCAACTTAAACACTGACATTAACATTTCAAATAATTTATCTGTGCCCAATTGCAAATGTTTTTGGAACTATGTTTGTCCTCCCACAATTATCAACCACGCCAACAGTGCTTTAGCTTGTTTCTTTTGCATTAAAAGCCATGCAGCTTTAGAATGCTGTCCCTTGGCAAATTATTGGAATGATTATTTACGTGAACATTGTACGATATGGATGCTTCTAGTGCCAATATAATTTTTGTTCCTTTAACATATCTTTTAAAAACCATTCAAACATTGCTGGAATTTGGTAAATAATATGTACTGGACAAATATCAGGCGCATGCAAATGATTAGAAAATGCGTGTTATGCTCGAACGTTTTCTCCTTAATAGACACTTAACACAAAGAGCCTATCTCACCAGTCAACAAACAGAGGGCTGGCAAGATGCTGGACCTTTCACCAATCTGTTGCACATTATTTTAAGATCAAGAGCATAACTAAGCTTACATGCATGTGTGATTTTTTTTCCTCATCAAAATCTGTTCCTGTACTAAACCATGTGCTTAAAACCAGTTGTTTGGGTTTCCATTGTTGAAAGCAGAGACTGGTATGGAAAAACTGGTTCTAGCTGGGCACAAACTCATTAGAAAACCAGCAGTCAATATTTTCTTTTCAGTTTTAATTGTTCAAACTGAATTAAAAAACACTCACCTTCAAAAGTAATACAAAACTCACATGGAGACTGAAATTTTATGAGCTCACTGCATTTTTACTATAGACTGTTTGTTTTAATATGGTAGTCAAAGTGGATCAGTGTACCACACAGGACTGTGGTCACAGTCACTATTTACAACTAAATCTATAAACCCTGTTTGTGTCTCTATTTACACAAAGTCAGGTCTTTAAGTGTCACCAGGTGATGTTAGTAAGGTCTGTGTGAAACTGTTCGTGTCTTTCCTGTTTGGAGCGATGGGATAAAGTTCAGTTCAAAACAATTTCTTCTTTTAACACCCAATTCACAACAAATATTAAAACAGCTGTTTGAGTATACCAAAGGGAAAATCAAAAATGCACTGAATGAGATTGCTGTGTGCAGTAATTATATGATTATGGGCTGTTTGTCTGGCAGTGAAAACTAAACTGATTAATTGCTGAGTTTTTATATTTTTTGACAGAAGAAGTTAATGTATTCACAGTGAGAGAAACCCTGGGTGATCTGAGAAGAGCTACACAGTGTAGTGTAAGACAATGCAAACCCAAACAGAAAGATGCTATTTAAGAATATTCTAGCTGTTAAGCAGTTATCAGCTCTATCAAGTATGCTGCCCATCACTGAATCCCACCTTTACACATAGTTTTCTAAGTAACATTGTGATCTGATTAAAAGTTAACAGATCTGTTGTAAAACTGCATTTTTTCTTAATTTCTTCCTTCTTTTAATTAAATTCAGTTCCATTCCTTTTTTTGATAAGGCTTATTACCCACACGTGTAATACAGAGGCATTTTCAAAAGAAAAATAGACCCAATTCCTTTAGCAATTATACCAGAAAAACACAAGAAATCAAATTAATGCCACTACAGTCAAAACATACAGACAGATTAGATTCAATGACACAGTTCAATCTTATGCTTAATGTGATACAAGACAGTCTAATACAGATTGTAACATAGGTTGATAAAAAGTTATCTTTGTAAGAAAAGGGCAGCCACTACAGGAGTCACCGACTCCGATTACTTCTCAGAACTATTTTAAATGTTTTAGAGGTTATTTCAATTAAACCTAGTAAACACAGGCTTTCCTCAGTCAGTCTTGTGTGTTAAGTAAATATGCCCATTCTTAGGTGTTTTTTTTTTTCTTCAGAAAAAAGCAAACATTAAATGTTGCCAGTATTAGTGTTAATATTATATTTCTAACTGCTGTATTAGAACCGTTTACAACCTGAAATTAAATTAGAAAGACGGACACTGAACATTGGAGTGTTCCTCCATTAGAAAGCATAGGAGTCTAAGATTCTAAGTCTCAGAGATTTGCCTTTACTGAACTGCTGGTTAACTCCTTTTTTTGTTGGACATCATGTTCCACCAGTGTATTCTGCAGCTGTCTTGTAATGATTAAACAGCACATAAAACCACGTCAGGTTTCTTGTGCAGCTACTACTAACTAAAAATCAATTGAAAGTAGAAGACTAATGTCCGAATCAGTTCTTCTAAATTTCTTCGAAGTAACTCAGTGCAAAATGTCTTGGGAATATTTTCTGAGGTTAGCTGAGTCCGGACAAAGTTAATTTCCTTTTCAGTGAATACATTGTTAGTAGGTGGACATTATCAAAGGCTTATCTTTACCTTATCTGACTTACCTTCATGAATATGGACACTATGACCAGTCCGTTGGGGCTTTTAGCTGCTTCTGTATAATTTGTATACAGCTCATGATTGTAGTGAATCAGTTGAACCTGAAAAATACAGAGGACATAGACAGACTTACTGAAAGAAAAGTCATCAGACTGAAACTTTTGGGTAGCAACCAAAAGATTATGAACTTCCTCAATGTTAGCAATACATAGAAAATAGAAACCTTGGAAATGAACATCTGACAAAAGCCTCATATCAAACTTGATGATGAGGATGAAGATGATGAGGAAAGAAGGAAAATCCGGGTGGGATCAAATCCTCCTGGGATTTCTCAGATTATAAATGGAAGGAGCTCATGTTCGGAACATTCTGATCCTCAGTTCGAACGTGAACAGCATCAATAAGAGGGACACAAATAGGCAAGAATGCTGTTGCCACCTAATTCAAAGCCAGCCCACTGAATCAATGGTGAGAGAATGGTGAGCTAAACTATCTTCTAGGACACGGTTAATATTTTACTGAAACAGATGCTTTATCGTCTCCAACTGTTCAATACTCAAGCTTTTTAATGATGTGGACGTGGGTAGGGAGGCACGGATGCTCAATTTTAACCTCATAAAGGTGGAAAGCTCTGAGAAACAAATCAGTGCTTTTTAAAGTCTGTCCTAACAAAGAGGACAATGATGAACAGCATTGCACCAGCGAAAATTAATCCTTCTGGAGTATGCACGATTGATCATTAGTGTGTGTTTCAGACAGAAGTTTTATGCGCTTGTCAAACCTTAATTTAATTTGAGGGTGCAGAGATATAAATGCCATGAATATCTCTCCATCAATTGAAATCATTTTCAACCTTGATGCTGCTTACTGAATTTGTGAAAGTACTGGTTGTTTTGTCTTTATGGGGTCAAAGGTCAAAGGAATCTAGAAATCACCAGATCACACCTGAAGGCAAAGGTAAGTCATATCCAAATTTTTTGTCACATAAAGAAATAACATTTTGTAATCCGTATGCCCAGAATATGACATCTAAACAGTTAACACAACAGCAAAAAATGTTGGAAAACAACATTTTATCTTGTGTTTGATAATGAAACAAATGACAATTACATTAAATGGACACAACAAAAAACCTGTAATGAAACAGTTAAGAGCTTTTTTGTATGGTTTGTTGTGGTGTCATTATTATGCAGCTGGTAAAAGAATGGAAAATGTCAAAATATTTCTGACATAAAACCACATTATATGTCAGCAGCAAGCCAAATAATCCATATTTACAAAGGAATAAAACCAAATTACTCCACAGCTGCAATTATGTGTAAAACCCTGAAATGACAGGAAACAAGTATTAAACAGTAGTAAAAAGGATGTGCCAAACGGACAAAAAAGCTAAGAAAGCAGCAAAAATGTGGGTGTATTTAGAAAGCAATCCTGTTGCTATGTGCAAATCAGAATGAGCAAAGGAGCACTTGCAGAGAGATTAACATAGACCTAGACATAGCAAATACATTTTTTTTCTAAAATGAAAACAACAACTAATGCTGGTGAAAAAGCATTCTCAGGTTTGTTTAAGGTTTGCTGCAAAAAAATTAAACAAGCCAGTTTTACACTGCGAGAATATTGTGTAGTCAGATGAGGCCAAAACAGAATCTTTTGGATGTTGTTGAAGAAAGTTCAGAGGAATCCCACAAGCACCATGCTAAAAGTGACATTTCCAGGTAAGTTGCTGCAGACATCTTGTGTAAAATGTAATGTCAATGGCCCAATTAGGAGGGAAGAGTCCCAGGGCAAGACCCAGGAAATGCTGGAAAGACTATGTTTCTCGGCTGGCCTGGGAATGCCTTGGGATTCCCCCGGACGAGATGGCCCAAGTGGCTGGGGAGAGGGAAGTCTGGGTCTCGCTGCTTAGGTTGCTGCCCCCACGACCCGACCACGGATAAGCGGAAGACAATGAATGGATGGCTGGATGGATGAATAAATACTAAAATGTTCAACACAAGTATATGGAGAAATATGGTGCAATATTTCTCTATTTCCTCTGCTTTATGAGAAGAATACCAATGACAGCAAACAAAATACATCAGCCATACTGTTTATTGTGGCAGTAAAATGTTTTTAAAAAAGGACCAGAACATCAAATTTGGTCATTTTTATGCATTCTAAACATGACTGACAGAGACAGCAACATAAAGACACCCCTTATAGTGCAGATTGATAAATCATGTTTAACTATGTACCTAAGTCTGTTTGATGTCATTTTAGTGCAACAGGAAAAAACACAAATGTTACATGTGAACTTTCATTTAGTTTATTTTGAGTGAAAAACAATCCTCAATTAAATAAACAGTTACAATTTGTGTTTCTTTCTAGTCATCCAGAGATGAATGTTAAAAACTACAGTTATTTTCTTTAAAAGCTGTTTTTCTAATATGTAATTCCTTATATATACACCTCGCTCCCCACTGCTGCCAAGATATTTAGAAATCCGACACCTTTTCACACTGCTGATTAAAAAAATAAGTCAAGTCAAGTTTATTTATAAAGCGTTTTCAGCATCAAGGCATTCAAGGCGCTATACATAAGGAAAAACATTACAATGATACAGAAAATCAAACAAAAGAGGTAATAAAAAAAAATAAAGAGAATGGAATAGAAGTGGGTCGTTGGTATGGGGTAAGAACGCTGTCAAAAACAATGTGTATGTAAAGATGGAAATGTGTGCATATTAGTCAATAGTTGTGCATAAGTAAAATCCAAAAGAGGTATTGTATATTTTCTCTGTAAGAATACAAAATAAAATGTTACAGCTTCAAGAAATTACAAACACAAAGTTCAAGTTTACAGGTCAATTCAAACCTTTAAGGGCCCAATGCTCTTTGCATTACAGAGAATATTGACTAAATTGCAGAATTTGACAGGCTTATAAAATGTAGTACAAAACAAAAATCATAGAATTTGGTAACTTCTGATTTGACATATCAAGGGTTCTTAAACCCTACCCAAACGAATCTTGAGGGGCCATGGAAAACGACTTCCGTACGGCTTCGAGGCGATTCTGGTCCACCATCCGGCATCTCAGGGGGGGGAAGAGGTACACCACCAACAATGTTTACAGTGGGGAAGGTGTGCTGTTGATCTCAACTCGGGACGTTGTGGGTCAGTGGCCGGAGTACTTTGAAGACATCCTCAATCCCACTGGTACATCTTCCACTGAGGAAGCAGAGCCTGGGGACCTTGGGGCGGTCTTTCCAATCTCTGGTGCTGAGGTCACTGAGGTGATTAAAAAGCTCCTTGGGGGTAAGGCACCGGGGGTGGATGAGATTCGCCCGGAGTTCCTTAAGGCTCTGGATGTTGTAGGGTTGTGTTGGCTAACGCGACTCTGCAGCATCGCATGGACATCAGGGGCAGTTCCAATGGATTGGCAGACCGGGGTGGTGGTCCCCCTATTCAAAAAGAGGGTCCGTAGAGTGTGTTCCAACTATAGGGGAGTCACACTCTTAAGCCTCCCTGGTAAGGTCTATTCGGGAGTTCTGGAGAGGAGGGTCCGTCGGATAGTAGAACCTCGGATTCAGGAAGAGCAATGTGGTTTTCGTCTTGGCCGTGGAACAATGGACCAGCTCTACACCCTCAGCAGGGTCCTGGAGGGTGCATGGGAGTTCGCCCAACCAGTCTACATGTGCTTTGTGGACTTGGAGAAGGTGTTCGGCCATGTCCCTTGGGGAGTCCTGTGGGGGGTACTCCAGGAGTATGGGGTACCAGGCCCTTTTATATGGGCTGTTAAGCCCCTGTATGACCAGTGTCAGAGCTTGGTCCGCATTGCCAGCAGTAAGTTGGACATGTTTGCGGTGAGGGTCGGACTCTGCCAAGGTTGCCCTTTGTCACCGATTCTGTTCATAACTTTTATGGACAGAATATCTAGGCACAGTCAAGGTGTTGAGAGGATCCGTTTTGGTGGATTTAGGATTGCGTCTCTGCTTTTTGTGGATGATTTGGTCCTATTGGCTTCATCAGCTCGTGATCTACAGCTCTCACTGGAACAGTTCGCAGCCGAGTGCGAAGCAGCCAGGATGAGAATCAGTGTCTCCAAGTCTGAGGCCATGGTCTTGAGCTGGAAAAGGGTGGAGTGCCTCCTCCGGGTCGGAGAGGAGTCCTGCCTCAAATGGAGGAGTTTAAGTATCTTGGGGTCTTGTTCACGAATGAGGGAAAAATGGAGTGGGAGAACGGATTGGTGCTGCGTCTGCAGTGATGCGGGCGCTGTACCGGCGTGTCGTGATGAAGAGGGAGCAGAGTCAGAAAGCGAAGCTCGCGATTTACCGGTGGATCTACATTCCTACCCTCATCTATGGTCATGAGCTTTGGGTCATGACCGAAAGAACGAGATTACGGATACAACCGACCAAAATTAGTTTCCTCCGCAGGGTGTCTGGGCTCTCCCTTAGAGATAGGGTGTGAAGCTCGGTCATCCGGGTGGGAGCCGCTGCTTCTCCACGTTGAGAGGAGCCAGTTGAGGTGGCTCGGGCATCTGGTTAGGATGCCTCCTGGACTCCTCCCTGGTGAGGTGTTCCGGACACGTCCCGCTGGGAGGAGGCCCAGAGGAAGACTCAGGACACGCTGGTGGGACTATGTTTCTTGGCTGGCCTGGGAACGCCTTGGGATTCCCCCGGATGAGCTGGCCCAGGTGGCTGGGGAGAGGGAAGTCTGGGTATCTCTGCTTAGGGTGCTGCCCCCGCGACCCGGCCCTGGATAAGCGGATGAAGATGGATGGATGGATGGATGGATGGATGGATGGATGGATGGATGGATGGATGGATGGATGGATGGATGGATGGATGGATGGATGGATGGATGGATGGATGGATGGATGGATGGACGGACGGACGGATGGATGGGTTCTTAAACCAGGTGTTGGCATATCATTCACATTTATGTTTACAGCAAAAGATGTGTGATATGACCAGGTGAGCTGAGGCTCATTTCTTCTCAAATGAGAGAAACCTGAGCACAGCCCACAATGCTTCTATAACACTAGCCATTAGGAAATACAACATTAAAAGCAAATGGCTTTGTTTATGAGGCAAGGAAAGAAATCTTTAGTTTTGTCCACACATGATTAATTGGAACACTAGGGAAACATGTTAGGAGCTGAATCATCAATAAGGTACATCAAACAGAGATGATGAGTGCTTATGTTAGCCTAGCACTTCGCAAACATTTCTCCCAGTCAGAAGGATACACAGATAAAGCTATGCAGTTTGGGTGTGTTTTTCTTAGAACATTATAGCAATTCAGTAAGCCAGATAACCCAATGGGACAAACTATTCTGTTGGCTGGTCTCTAAAGGAATCTAAGAAAGAACATTTTACACCTTCTACTTTCATTTTAGGCCTATGTAAAAAAAATCTTCTCTCAGTCAAGATGTTTTAGTAAATTACAGAATTATATTTAATCTTCCTTTTTGTATCTAGAATTCTTGAAATTGTGATGGAAATTCTTTTATTAAGTATCCCAAAGTGTATGACCTTTAAGTTACCTCACTCCTCATAACATCTGTGTTAGAGGAGGAAGTTGTAAAGCCATTATCAGAAGTTTAATGGTTAAAACTCATGCTTTAGGGTGATGTCAGGAAGAGCAGACAGATCTGTTCCTAGATAACTTTGTCACCTCTGAACTCAAGGAGGGT
>JAHUTJ010009527.1:0-20100 GCA_036250325.1 Characodon lateralis
AAATCCCCCACTATAATAACCTTATCTGTATTTAAGACTAAATCAGATAAAAGGTCTGAAAACTGATCTAAAAATTGAGAGTAAGGACCTGGTGGACGGTACAAAAGAAGTAGTTTTATTGCTTTGCAATTTGGATGAGGAAAACTAAGGATTAAATGTTCAAAAGAGTTGTAGCTATTGATTGGTCTGGGACTAATCAATAAATCGGACTGAAAGATAGTTGCTACTCCTCCTCTTTGCCCAGTATTTCAAGGAATGTGAAAATTTAAATAATTAGTAGGAGTTGACTCATTTATAGTAACATAATCCTCTTGCTGCAGCCAGGTTTCTGTGAGGCAAAATAAATCAGTCTGATTGTCACAAATCGGGTGTTGGGGGTCATCCATTTTGGTCGCACATTTTGACATGTGCAGCTCAACAGACGTCGCAGCTCTGACATCACCGAGAGTTAAAACCGGCCGAGGGGGAACGTTTCGTTGCCATTTCCCATGTGTCTCACAGGACAGCGCAACGGAGGTGCATATATGGAGAGACAAAAGCTCGCAGGCGAACTTTTGCTCCACAAGGCCATTTCCGGAAGAGCTTGAAAGCTGGAAATCTGTCTGATACAAGAAGATCAGCAGATTTATTCGCCGATTGAAGACCGCGCTGACATCCAGCGCAGGTGAAAACCCACAGAGGTTTATTTCCAAGAAGATGAGTTTCCTCCTTGTTTATTCAGTCGACTAACGGTTCTTCATCTTTTCCCCTCCTGGACAGATGAGAAGTTACCGTTTTTTATTTTATTTATTTGATCACGGATGCGTGATCCTTCCCCTCATTTTTAGTCAGACCTGATCCATCCTGAACCGTTGGAGAGAGGAAATCAACGTCAAAGTACTTTCGTTCTTTTCATATTAAACCGGATAGGTGCATTTAGAGGTCTGAGCAGGATGAGGCATAGTGAAGGTGATTTAGAATCACCAGTAGTTAATCTAAGGTATTAACTTGTTGCATGCAATTCTGATTGAAGTGTTTTATGCTGAGTGTTTTGATTTGCTGTGCAAGCTTGCTGAATCGTGCATGTTAATGTTTTTGTCCGACTGATCCCAAATCAGCCAGGAGTTAGAAGTTGGACTTTTAAAAGTTTTTCATTCAAAGCAACTGCGGTCTGTACCTCGAAGTCTGACCACTCTTTGGTCCAGTTTTATTGCTGGAGATTTTCCACTGAGTTCCTGCCTCAGAGTTTTATGACTCTTTGTTCGAGATTTTGTGCGATCAGCTGATAGAGGCTAAAGGGCGTGGCCCTACCGTTTTACCAGCTGATTGCTGCAATCGAGACATCAATACCCCAGGAGGACTTCTCTTTCCATTTAACCCAAATTGCACATTTTGCCCATAAAACTGCTGGTTTGATCTTCATAGACACTAAATGCGCATATATATTTTTTTATTATTATTGTTAGGTAATCATTTTTGTTCCCTTTGTGTAGAACGGTGCTTGTTAGTTAAGTGAAGGTTTTTGGACCAGAATAATGGTATACCAGGATTATTTGGCTTCAGTAAATCTTCATATATATAATTAAGAGAAGCATTTGTGTTTATTTCGTGCAAGAGTGATTTATCTGTCAAAACAAGGTCAAAGATCCTCCACCTTCGGTGAAGTGGTTGAATAAACAGTGACAGTTTGTGGTTTTGGTTAATAATTTGTAATTATTAAAGAGCTTTGAGCCCATAATCACAACACCAGAGGACATCTCTGATTTCTATTNTGGTTTTGGTTAATAATTTATCAATTATTAATGATGAATAGCTAATTGTAATTATTAAAGAGCTTTGAGCCCATAATCACAACACCAGAGGACATCTCTGATTTCTATTCGTAAGTAACGATTTTTGGTTAAGAAATTATTATTTTTTTAATTATGATTTTAAATTATAATTCTTGATAAATATTAATTCATCAATAATCATAATTCTTACAATCGTGTCCTGGGTCTTCCTCTGGGCCTCCTCCCTGTGGGACGTACCCAGAACACCACACCAGGGAGGTGTTCAGGAAGCATCCTAACCAGATGCCCAAGCCACCTCAACTGGCTCCTCTCGACGTGGAGAAGGAACGGCTCTACTCTGAGTCCCTCCTGGATGACCGAGCTTCTCACCCTATCTCTAAGGGAAAGCCCAGACACCCTGCGGACGAGACTCATTTTGGCCGCTTGTATCCATGATCTCGTTCTTTCAGTCATGACCATAGATGAGGGTAGGGATGTAGATCGACCGGTAAATCGAGAGCTTCACTTTTTTACTCACCTCTCTCTTCACCACGACAGTCCGGTAGAGCGACCACATCACTTCTGACGCAGCACCAATCCATTTATCGATCTCCCGCTCCATTTTTCCCTCATTTGTGAGCAAGATCCCAAGATACTTGAACTCCTCCACTTACGGCAGGACCTCCCCCCCGACCCAGAGGAGGCACTCTAACATTTTCCGGCTCAAGACCATGGACTCGGACTTGGAGGCACTGATTCTCATCCCGGCCGCTTTACACTCAGCTGCAAACTGCTCCAGTGAAAGCTGTAGATCATGAGCTGATGAAGCCAATAGGACCACATCATCCGCAAAAGGCAGAGACGCAATCCTAAGGCCCCCAAAACGGATCCCCTAAACACCTTGGCTGCGCCTAGAAATTCTGTCCATAAAAGTTATGAACAGAATTGGTGACAAAGGGCAACCTTGGCGGAGTCCAACCCTCACCGGAAACGAATCCAACTTACTGCCGGCAATGCAGACCAAGATCTGACACCGGTCATACAGGGACCTAATGGCCCATATCAAAGGGCGTGGTACCCCATACTCCTGGAGTACCCCCCACAGGATTCCCCGGGGGACACGGTCGAATGCCTTCTCCAAGTCCACAAAGCACATGTAGACTGGTTGGGCGAACTCCCATGCACCCCCCAGGAACCTGCTGGGGGTGTAGAGCTGGTCCAATGTTCCACGGCCAGTACGAAAACCACACTGCTCTTCCTGAATCCGAGGTTCGACTATCTGACGGACCCTCCTCTCCAGAATCCCCAAAGAGACCTTATCAGGGAGGCTTAAGAGTGTGACTCCCCTATAGTTGGAACACACTCTACGGTCCCCCTTTTTGAATAGTGGGACTACCATCCCGGTCTGCCTATCCGGTGGAACTGCCCCGACGTCCACGCGATGCTGCAGAGTTGCGTTAGCCAACACAACCCTACAACATCCAGAGCCTAAAGGAACTCCGGGGTGAATCTCATCCACCTCCGGGGCCTTACCACTGAGGAGCTTTTTAATCACCTTGGTGACCTCAGCACCCATCAGCTACGTCTGGAGTCCCACAGGCGAAAACACCCGATGGGACTCCTTCTTTAGCCTGACAGCATCCCTCACCACCGGAGTCCACCAGCGGGGTTCGAGGATTGCCCCGCGACAGGCACCAACAACCTTGCGACCACAGTTCCGGTAAGCCGCCTTGGCAATAGAGGCATGGAACATGGCCCACTAGGACTCAATGTCCCCCACCTTCCCCGGAACATGTTTGAAGCTCTCCCGGAGGTGGTAGTTGAAGCTCCACTGGCATTCCCAGCAGATGCTCATGGTGTTAGTTATGGACGATCCATGAGGAGCACAGAAGTCCAATAACAAAACACCTCTCGGGTTCAGAATGAGAGGGCCATTGCTCCCAACCACAGCCCTCCAGGTCTTTAATAAATAACATAACATAAACATTAATAAATAACATAATCCTTTTTTACCTGGTTTGGTCTCTCCTTGACCTATTTATAAAATACATACTGTTAAACAATTATTTAGCAGGTAAACTCGTGTAAAGCTGTTGAAACATCAGTTCACAGCTATTTCAGGTGGAAAAACACCATACTGAAGAAAGAGTTCTGTTATGTAGATAAATAAGGGACATGTCTTTTTCAGAAGCTACAAACTAAATGCTCATTTCAGCTTGTAATAATATGTAGCTAAATGTAACTCAAGGAAAATGTCAGAAAAGGATATAATTCACTCTCAGATACTCTCCAAACTATTATGTAAGAAGATGAGTAGATCTAAAAGGGAATTCATTTAAACATACGTTTATCTACTTACTTGGATCAGCTGATCGTATTGCATTGTTTAGGAAGTTCAGCTCAACACACATTTGAATGGGGGAGAGGGTCTGTCAAATAATGAGAAACAGCAGGGGCATGGGGGCGTTGTTGTGGTTTATATTTTCATAAATTTGATTTTTAGGGTATTGCATCACCAAATGGTGCCAGTCAGGTCTACCCAATATCGATATGTTTTTTTCTGTAATTATTCATTGCTTTTTTTTTTTTTTTACTTCTTGCAGCAGTGCCACATCCAGCAGTTGCCAGCCAAGGCCCCTGCTTATGTAGCCTGTACAACATAGGAGTCGGCTCTGGCTCAGCAGTTTCTGAAGGCACGCAGGTGCATGTCAACAATATCTCCTCTGTGGTTACATATTCCAATGAGCGTTCAGGTCACAGTTCTTTGTGAGAATCATGTTGGCTAATCCATCCATCCTTTCTGAGACATATTTCTACCGGGTACTGTTTGGCTTAATAATTTCCGACATTTTCTCAATCTTTGCTTTTTCACACATAAATCTCAAACACGAAGCAGCCTTTTCTATCCACAGGGGAGAATTACAGATGAGAGGAGAAATGTCTAATGTACTTATGTACAGAGATATGTGACATTCTAACTGATGCAAGTGTGTGTTTTTGTGTGGTATGGCTTAGATATCTTCTTGCATTATATGCAAGAGCTATCTGTACAATGTGATCACAGCACTGCAAATTAACTGACAAATTGTCACCTAATTTTATTTTTCTTTGCATTCGGAGACCTCATGGTGCCCTGAAAATCGTCACTGCAGACCCATAAGCTCTTTATCGCCTTCTTATTTTACCATGTTCTCCATGTAATGTTCTCCAGAGGCCTTGCAGTCCCCTTCACAATGACAGTACCCCACCTTTAAAGCTTCTTTGGTGACAGAATTAGGACAGCTCCACAGCATCATCAGCAGCATCAAAGCCACTGCGAGAGACGGAGATGGATTAATAAGTAAAGAAAACTGCAACAGAACAAGAAAGGCTCTTAGATCACACAGAGGCAATAAAGTCACCTGGGGCCCTTGAATGTGAAGAAGTTTTCAAACCTGTTTGTCATGTTCTGTTGGCTCAAAGAGTTCCTGTGCGTGGAGGTCTATTCCACGATCAGCAGACAGGGAGGGAAAGAGATAGAGAGACGGTGGACTGCTGCTGATGGCTGCTATACAAAGGTTTGGAGAGCAAAAGAAGTCATGCGTTTACACCCGCAAACACCCAGCATGCCACATTTAATTATTCTGCCCGTCTGTCAGCTCTCAGTGCTGAATCATTGCTACAGCACAGCAGGATGGCACCATGGCTTCCTCAAACTTTGCAGTACTTCTTTATGTCTGAAGACATGAATTCCTCATTAAATGTATTGAAAACTGACAATGATATGCAGAAAAAAGATTCCGAGCATGCAAGATTGTTCTTTGTTGCTTGGAATGATCTACTAATTGAGTTCCCTGGACAGATAACTGTTTGCAAAAAGTGAACAAAAGCAAGTTACTGATAAATTTGTAATTCAGGAGTCTTTTAAATAATACATCCAGTAAATTACTCTTTGGTGTCCTCATTTCGTACAAACTGAATAGGTGGTCCTAGAGGCTAAAGCTAGCGGCTAACCTTTCTACCATTTAAAAACAACTCAGATCTGAAGAAAATCACAGATTTACCTGAACATTCACCTCCATTCCCTGTCAATAATTTTATCCCTGCATCACAAACCTGCAGCAAACCAGTTAGACAGATATTTACTTACCTTACTCTAAGTCTCACTTGAGTCTCTTTCATCCAGAGAGGACTGCAGACCCATTCTGCCAGAAGCCCAGACCTGTACATTATTAACAGTAAAATCTTTATCCTGTTCTTCTCAGTGTTTCAAGCATTTTCAAGCACTTTTTGTTCAAAGCATGGCAAAAGACTGTTTTTATACTACAGACCAATACATAGTGACAGTCAATTTATAAAAAGCATGAATCAGCATTAAATTACTACTTTTCCTAATATTTACTTGGCTGATATCTGTTTGTTTTTGGTATTGTTAAAGTACCCTTTGCCTGTTCACTACTTCTTAAAATAATTACACTTTTAAGTTGGGACCAGACATCAATCTACAAAAATTAACTGGAAATCTGCAAAATTTGCTAAAACGTCTTGTTTAAAATAAGCAAATATGCATGTAATTACCCTCAGGGAGTTTTTTCAGTATCTCTTTCAAAATTAGGCTTGATGGCAACATGTACACGTCAGCTGGGTTTTATAGTCAAGCTGACCACAAACTAGCTATTTTAGCTGATGTCAGGCTGTGGTCTTATTCAGTCATGACCAGAATTTAATAATGCATAGAGCAGTTCGACTGTCGAGCGCATTGTCATTCTGCAAATAAAGCTCAGATCTGTGTGGCAGAGAAACCCCTCTAACCTGAAGTAAGCATTCTACCCGTTTTGTTTTTGAACTTCGGCCTCAAAGTTGTGTGTCCAATGAGCTGACAGTAACATACTACCCACTCAGCTGCTCCATTGAAAACTGGAAGTAATTTTAGAAGATGCCAACAAGACCACATCCTCTGCAAAATAGAGAAAATAAGAACCCCCACACACACACAAACCACCCCGCCCCCTTTAATTAAGCTTCACTTTGACCAAAAGGCCTATAAAAGCAGCCCAGCAGCCCATACTAAGTGCCTCCAACAAAATCAATCATATAAATGTTTCTAACGAATCTGATTAATAAATTGTTTTACTTTTTGGTCTTTAATATCTGTATTTTAACATGTTTTCCTTTATGCAATGCTTTAGTAGTTAGGCTAGTCATTTTCTTTCTGTCTTTGCTTTGTCCTGTAAAGCAGTGGTGAATCTACATGGGTAAATGTTCACACCACTAAGTTTGTATTTGAAATTCAACACCCAATTCAATATCCAAGATTTTCAAATTTACCGCTTTCCTTGGTTAAATTTTTCAGAATGTTATATGGTGTATCAGACTGCAGTAGAGCATAAACTGCAACAAAATTTCCCCTTTACTCAACTATGCTCATGTTCAGTTCACATCTAGGAACTAACATTTTTGCAGGTTTTTTCTAAAATTATCTAGGCTCAGTCAAATTCGACGCAGGGCATATGTGAACATAAATTTTTAAGTATTTCTACAGATTTGATCTAGGCCATTTAAAAACATAAATATGCTCTGATCTTTACTATTCCGGAGTAGCTCTGGCTGAATGCACAGGTTTACTGCAGTTCTGGAAGGTGAACTGTACCCGGCTTCATTCCTTTTGTAGCTTCTAACAGGTTTTCTTCCAGGATTCATTAACATGTAGGCTAACTATCTTCCCATTTACTTTGAACAGCTTTCCTGTGTCTACTGAAAAAAAACCCATAACCAATGGATCAGGTTGCCTCCACTATGTTTTTCAGGGCAGATCAGATTTCTATAATGTATATGGTTTTGATGCGTCCCCTACATTGCTTGTGGCAAACATGACTTATTACAGCTTTCTCTTAAGAAGTCTACAACTCTTCCATGGTGGTCATATTTGTAGAGACTGTGTCTAGTAGTTGTCTTGTCGATAGATTCTACCATTTGAGTCATGGATCTCTGCAGCTCCTCCAATGTTATCATGGAACTCTTGTCTGGCCTGTGAGTTTAGGTGGATGGCCATGTCTTTGTAGTTTTGCTGTTGTGCCACACTCTTCCCTTTTCCAGGTGAAGGATTTGTCAGTTTAGAAAATAGTTTTATAACCTAACCTAACCCTGCTTTAAAATTCTCCAATATGTTGTCCCTGACCTTTCTGGTGTGGTCTTTGGTCTTCATGCTGGTTCTTACTGATGCTCTCCAATAAATGCTTGAGGCCTTCACAGAACCGTGTTTTTACTGATAATAAATCTGTGCTGGCCTAAATGCCAACAAACATATTAATGTTTGTGGTGGTAATGTGATAAAATGTGAAAATGTTCAAGGCGTATGAATACTTTTGCAAGGCACTGTACCATCATGGTTTTTCCTTTCTGATCTAATTTGCTGCTTTGTCACAGCAGGGTTTATCAGTTGATTGGAAGTTTATGAGGCATCCCAGTTTATCAGTACCTATTGGGTGTTTAGGTATGATCTTTATGACACCTAAAAACAGCTGTGAAATCTACAGTGTGGTGGTAAAGTCACCCTGCCATTGGGCTGTGGCTAACTGCTACTGGTGTTCATGACCATCACTGCCTCTTAGTTGAAGCTTCAACCTGCCCAGCTATATGTGCCAAAACAGCTCAACATTCATCACACTTTACTATCTAAGACACACAAACTGAAACAAGGACACAAAGTGCAAAAGAAAAAAATTATCTGCTTAGGCACCCCACGGCGTCATTGGATGAGATTTTGCAGTTTATGAAGTCTGTGACAAAACTGGCAAACATCATACTCCCCTAGCCCCTGTTCCTTGATCTTGCTTGACATAGGAGAGAGGAAAAGGTGTAATGAAGCTAGACCTGCTCTTTTTTTCTTAATGTGGTCTGACAGGTCCTGACTCCCAGAGTAAGATTAATGTGAGCTGCAGCTGGACACATTTAATGTCATCTGCAATACCACGCTCTTCTAACAAATGAGAGCCCAACTGTCATAAATTCCTGTGGCACATTGTCCATATTCATTAGCAAACTATTTATTGGAGAATTTTGCTTGGTTTTTTTTTTTGTTGTTTTTTTTTGGATTGCCACCAGATCTTTCAGTCAGCCCCTGAACCCATCATCACAGTTGAAAGCCTGAGACTGATAGGTATGTATCAGGCTTCCATGAATCTTTTAACAAGTATTCACTTATTAACCATGGAGCAGTTTTAATTTAGCTTGCCATGGGATTGTTTTAATGCACTCATAAAGATACAAGGGAAAAAGCTGTGCATGTGTGTTAAAAACACTATTTTAAGGCTTAGAGTATGTAGGTTTGAAACAGTTTTATTTTTTATTAATTTATTTTTTTATAATGTGTCCTGTCCAGGTGTTTCAGACATACCATATGGAGAAGAAGGTTGCCTACATGTGCCAGGGCAGTTCTGCTCTACAAAATGGATATCTCAAGACAGGATCCTAATTGCAGGATTAAAATGACTCTGGAATGAATCCAGCATCTGAGTACGCAGGCTACATTCATGTTATAGTAACCTGTGTTTGAATGCTCTTCAAACATTTAAGTAATTGTGTGTTGGTGGGCATCTGTGTGTATGCGGGAAGGGGTTTGGGTGGGCATGTGTAGAAATAGGCGTGTTTGCATTGAGTGGGTGTGTGTGAGTGCGAGTTTATCTCTTGGAAGTGTAGGCGAGAACGGTAGAAGGCCTGCAATCCAAAGCACCTGAGAGTAGAAACAGTTTAGTTTATGCAGTGCTTGATTTGAGGATCAGGCTCTCAAAACATTTGTATTCAACCCATGATTAATTTAAAACCTGAAAAGTAGCCAAGAAGCCCATGATAACTTTACGACAACTGCAGAGATCAGCTATCATGGCCTTTATGGAAGGGTGCCAAGAAGTAAGCCATTGTAGTCAGAAAGCTAAAATATGTGTTGTTTGCAAGTCACCAAAGCCATTTAGGGAATGCAGCAAATAACTATTGCTTAAATAACTTAATGTTATCTTTCTATACATGATACACTAGGCCCTGTCATTCTGTGTTTAAACTTGTCTCTGTCCGAAACAATGCAATTAAAGCAGCTATTGTTGTCATTAATCATATGTACTCTGCTTTTTATCACATGGATTTTACTACAGAGCCTACTCCTCAACCGGTGTTTATGTGTGTTTTTTTTTTGTTTTTTTTGTCTCCTCTGTCTTATCAAGCTCCAAACCAGTTGAGGCAGATGGCAAATCAAAGACAATTTATGAGTTAGAATAGTCAAGTCAAAGTCTAGACCTAAAACTAACAAGAATTTATGTTGGCAAACTCTCTCCATCCTGTCTGACTGAGCTTGAGATATTTGCAAAGGAAAAATGCGCTAAAATGTCAGTCTCAAGATGTTTAAAGCTGTTAGAGATATATAACAAATGACCTGCAGCTGTAATTGCAGCATGGGGTGATTCTACAGCGTATCATTTCAGGGACACTAAAGACAAATTACAAATTTTACGCATTTTATAAAAAATAAATTGAAACCATATTTCATTTTTCTTCCAGTTCACAATTATGAGCTACTATTTGTCAATCTATCACATACAGTTCCAAGAAAATATGGAATTTTGTTTATGAAATGTGAAATGTACAAGGGATATAAATATCTTTGCAAGACTACAGAGAGAAAGAAGGGAGATTAAATTTTAGTTGCAGAAAAACCTCTCACTGACCTTAGCTCCTAATCTTTAACAGTTCTATTTGATTTGATTGTCCCACTGTGGGATTCATCTTACAATAGTCCTCAAATTTTCAGTTCTCTTTCACGATATTTAGCACTTTAGCTTCAACAAAGCTCCAAAAATCATGAAAACTAGGAGTTCAGGGCTTAACTAGATAACCAGCTGACATTTCCCAGCATTGCTTTTAATCCAACAGCAGCATCTCCTCACTTTGATACAACTTGCCCAACCCAACATTTCCCATTCACTGCACATTCCATATAAGCATGCATCTTAATCTGAAAAGACGGTTCCATCTCAGCTCACTCCCAGTAACCTTCCCACTTATTTCTCCCTATGTGCAGCTCCAGTGAAAGGAAGAGAGCACTCTACCGAAATAGAAATAAAAATAGATTATTTCAGTGGGAGAATCAAAGTTAGTGGCAATAACCTGAGAGAGGGAGAAAGGAATAAACTCAAGGGGAACAAGTTGGGAAAAGCATAATGAGATGCACAGAGAAAAAAAGTACGATGTTTGGCTCTTTGGTGTATTACCTTCCGCAGGCTAGGATTGTTAGAAGTTAGTCCTTTTGGCATTGCTCCTTGCCTGTTTCAACATACAAGGAAGGAGCCTTTCAATATCTGCAGCAAGGTGAAAAGAGAGTTGAATCATGACGAATGGATGGGTTAAATAACCCAATCTGTTTGCATTGTCTTGTGTAGAAAGCAATCAGCTTGTCTCCCCTGGGTTCAGACACAGAGGTAGCATCTAGAATTTAAAAGACAAATTTGGTTGAAATCCAAAATGAAACACTGTAGGGGAAAGTAATGAGCAGACCTAATATTGAGCACTGAAAAACTAAGCACTGTTAAATAACCCACTGGAAGGGAAAATGCCTGGTGGTGTGTTTTTGTCTTTGCTATTGTCCCTCTGAATGAAAACAAAAGAAAGGCTAGTACTAGAAGGCATTCGTTTAATTGGGGCATATTGTAAAAAATGTTACCTTTTGTGTCATCAGTGGAATATAGTTGTGTTAAATAACCTCCATTTATGAAACCATGTGTTATTATATGTACCCCATTATTTGGCATTGATCTCACTTATTGAGCTGCTCAAATATCAAATAATATGTAATTTCTACAACTGAGACAAAAAAAAACCCTCAAAGCCTTTCATCTTTATTACTTGCAAAATGTAGCTTAATCATACTACTTTTGTTGCAGGTCTGCAGCGGAGAGTGCACACTTTTATCAATGCTCCTTTTTGCTTTGCTAATAGCTGGAAATTATCATCAAATTTTATGTTTCATATCTGAAACAAATTAGGAACTATTTTACTGGTACTTTATGTATTGTATTATACTGTGGCAAAAAATCTGACCCACTTCTATTTTCCTTTTAATTTCTTTTCCCAATTTAGAAAATTCTAAAGACTTTTATTTATTAAATAAAAAAAAAAAAAAAATAAAAAAAAATATATATATATATATATATATATATATATATATATAACACCATAAAAGTTATTATAGTAAGCCAATGTGATCAAAAATCAACAAATTGCCTGTTGTGGCACTATTAAACTATGTTAAAATAATGTTCATAAACTAGTCAGTACAATCTCTAAGAAATAAAAATCTGTCTGAAGAATGAATTATTGACCCTTTCATTGAGAAAGCATTCTCACATATATATAAAAAAGAGATTTAAGTGTTTTTCTCAGGAATAATTTATTTAGAATCAATGCTAAAAGTTACACTCCTTCAAAATTACATACCTTAAATATATCAAGTATAGCCCCACAGTTATAAGGCCTACATGCAAACCTTTGGTACCTGTGTAAAGATAGGACATAAAAGAACATTTTTCCAGTGGAACCATTATTGTAACTGTTACTATGTCTGATTTAATTGTGATTAAACAAAGAGAAAATAAATAATTTTGAGACTTGCCAAAAGTTTTTTCTAAATGAACATTGCAAAACACTATGGAAATACTTTGGAATTCCTAGGAGAACCCCCAGGTTGGATTCATCCAAATCTTGACTATAACAGCAGCAAATGTGGACTGAATAAGTTGAAGCATATATGTTCTACAAACGTTTTAGTGAGCAATGTCGCAGGCGGAAATGGCAGTTAGGCAAAGGGTGCCAAAACTTTCTCAAATGTGTTTTTCACCTCATAAAAAGGAAATAAAGGGGAATCTGGTCAAATAAAAGTGCTGATTTCCATTGTAGGAGTCCTTCTGCATATGACATAGCCTATGGTTATGACATTTACCCTGTGTTTCATCAAAATATACAGTTGCAAACATAACTGGAAGCTATCGAAGTAGCACGCAAGCTAGCAGCAGGCTGACAACAACCAGCAGACTGTAATGTCCAAGCAAATCACACCAGAGAAGGTGCTAGAAAGACTTGTTATCCCTTGTTAGAAAGGTGAGTGTCTGTAGTTTATTATGATATGAGACATGTGGGGGTGCTGCAAAGAGAAATGTACTTTTTGTACCGTTTTGTTTACAGAGTCAGCAATGTCTGACGGACCTTAAAATGTCATCGCTTGTGTTTAAGTTGCTGTAAAACTAAGAGGTATTTGTGCAAAACTCATTTGGGGATTTATTTTGTCAAAATTAAAGCCTCCTCTTGCGATATATTTAAGAAAAAAAAATTGGTGGACTTTTACCTACTTTTATAGACCGCCAAAAAGGGACGCCCGGTTAATTACATTAATATCTACCCACTAAAAACAAATTAAGTAAAAAAAAAAACAATACAAAGACAAAAAACACAAATTATTAAACAAAATTCTGGCTAAGACAGGAATTTCTTTAATGAGAGAATGGATTTTCCTAACAATAATGGATTTACAGTTTAAATGAATTGGCTGGAAGGTCACTTAGAAGCAGGCAGGATGTTGGTTCTGGACCAGGTCGCTGGACAGCTGGGAAGTTCTTTCAAACCAAGAACCTTTGACAAAACCTGTCATATTTGGAGTTACTTTCCTGACCCACATGCAGAACCACTCAGATAAGGAGACAACAAAAGTTTTAACAAGGTTTATTTTCCTTTGAAGTTTGATTCGGGATGCAATAACTAACTGTAGGAACCGGCAACTTCTGCAGTGGAGACGCTCAGTTAGATGAATGGTTTTATGAAGACTGAATAAAGTCACCCGATTCAGGGTGCAGGGAATAGTCCAGGGGGGTTCCAAGACACTCACTATTGCATGTTTTTATGGAGAAACCTTGTATACACAAGCGCGCTCACATTCAGACCCACAGGTGTTTAGATTCAGGTGTTAACAGATACACAAATGTTCTATATTGAGCCACATTTATCACTAAATACATCTTGCATTCATAAGTACCGTGCACTTTTTGGTAAAAAAGCTGTTAATATGAACGTTTCGCAGGTGTAGAAGCAAGCAGGGTGTTATCCTGTATTCTCTTCATCCTTCTTTCTTTCCTCCATTCTTTTCTCCCTCTCTCCCCTTTTCCTTTTTGCCCCACATCTCTTTCTTTCGTGCGTCTCATTTTTTTCCTTTTCATTTTTGTCTCTGTGTCTGTAACAATTGAAATAATCCGAAAGCAGTTTCTAATAAAGTTCTAATAAAGACAACAATTCTGAGCGCTACTCTGCCAGACAGGACACGGTTAAAAAAAAATAAAAAAAGATCGGTGGGAACTCTGCTGGTACGTGGGAGAGCGAGCAGGCCGGTGTTCAGAGTGGCTTGGTTCTGCGGGTAACCACTTCAGGAGGGTTTTCCAGAAGCGAGGTCTTAAGAAAGCTGCAGGTTAATCCAGAGGGCAGATGTCTCGAGAACCTGGGAGTGACAGCAACCGAAACCGGCTTAGTGCTGGTTAACTTGAAGTTTAGCAAAGCTAGAGTCATAAACGTTTACTAGGTGCTCGAAGGGCTCGAGGTTACCAACAATGTGGACCATGAGGGAGGGCATGCTTGTCCAGCAGCTCCTTTTAAATGCTGCAGCCAAAGATTTCTTGGAGTTGCACAGCAGAGCTCTCAGTGAATGGCATGGAGGCTCACACCACACAGGATCACACACACACACACACAATGGTAACAAAAATAGACAAATAGCATATGATCCAACCAAAACCATTTAGCGCAACTGGATCTCTAAATGATGACCAGTCCTCTCTCACTATGCAAAAACTTCTTGAAGGATTATAAGATTTGAGATGATCACCAGAACTCAGGTCATCGACAGCACACACTTCCAGTGGAGGACCCATCACAAAATGCTGCTCAAGCCATCAGAAGAAGAGTTGGGGCAACATAAAAGATTCACTGCATTACCTAGATTATGACATGCTCTTGTGAGTGACAGATATCTCTCAAAGTACCTAAATTCTCAACAAGGTATCACATTAGACAGCTGGACTACATAGAACTGCAGCTGACAAGGCCACATGTTTCTCATATTTTTAAGATCTTGGCACTTGGAATATAGTTTTTGTGGGTGTTCATGTGTGCTGAAATATTATCAAATTACATCCAACTCACTACGCAAGTTCTATAAAGTACAGGAAATATGAGACCAAACAGTGCAAAGTATTGCCTTCAGTTACAATCTGAAACATACAGTAAATGGAGCATTCAAATATGCTCTCATGGAACCAACCAATAGTTTAAACAGCAAAAGTATTGTTATTGTAGGGTGACTATTTTTTTCTTCTGGTATGTGGTATATGAATAACCACCAATTTTTAATTTGTAACCATGACCAGTTAAACATTTAATGCATATTGCACACAAAAGTTAGATGTTTTCCAAATCTCCATGACCAAACTGAAAAGGGCAAACTTAAGTGTTTGAGAGTGAAGCTTTTTTGTTTTCCATTTCGCAGAGCTTGGTTTGTTATACATACTTTTTTGCACTTCAAATTCTCTACAAGGGTTAAAATAAAATATGTGCATACAGCCATGTTGAACATACACCTTATGAATGAGATGGGAGGAGAATAGTGTTTTGTTATCCCTTTTAAAATCATCAAGAACTAAAATATTTTTAAAGACAGGCACAGCTATGCTCTTCTATTTTAGGTATTATTTAATTACCAACTTCAAACCTCAGTATGCCTTTGTTGCCTTGGAACATTTCAATCAGAATTTCTTGATGTTACAGCTGGTTGATCATCTCCAGTTGAACTAAATAGAAATCTGTTTTTGTGTGTTGCTGTGAAATTTGTAGGAATGTGTGGCCACAGTGGAGTCAAATGAAAAGACCCGGCATTTGTATGTGAGCGAAAGAAGAGATGAAAAATGACAGCGGCTAGTCACATTTCTCTTAATAATGGTGTGTGACTCTGCCACAAGATGTGTGGCTGTTGCCATCAAGCTGCCAGAAATACCAGCAACACACACCAGTGGCAGCTGCAGTGGCATGAAGGAGGAGGACAGAATGCTAATTGGTTGGCTGAAAAGAGCACAACATCTGAGTTTCTGCAGAGGCAAAGAGATTTCACCAACAGCACATATATGTTCCAAGTGGCACATGTGTGAACACTCGGGAACAGGTAATCACAAGTACCCAGTCACAAGCTAAAGCCCATAGACTATAGAAAACACAAATAGCCATACACACATTTATACTGTAGCCTCAATCTCACCTCGGGGGCTCCATTAACTGAGCACTACCTGTCATAGAGCTGTTGGAGAGAGCAGCAGGGGCAGACAGTTTTTTTCTGTAGGGGCTAACCTTTTCACCATATCTCTAACCTCTTTTGAATCATCTGCTTCAGGAAGTGTTTACTCGCTGAGACTGCTCACATCCCCTTGTTAGCCTCTTGAAAGTACTTACTGTACTGCAGATGCGGCAGATAGACTGTATGCTTTATGAAGAATAGAGAAGAAATCCAATAAAGAAGGGATTTATGATTCAAGAAACTCTAGCTCCATGTGTCAAACTTGATAACACTACTAGAGAACCCCTGACTGATCAACTGCTTCTTTTAAAATGGGAACAATCTGTATAGTTAAAAAGTGCTGCTTCAATGTGCCTTGCCCTCTTCCTAAATACATAGTGTTAAGTAAAGCAATTGAGGTTAAGGTGCACTAAAAAGGCTGCAAAAGAAACTAAAAAAATTAGATTATACAGTTGCGCCACAAATGATTCATACCCCTGATAGATTTAGGTTACAACGCTAAATAGAATGTTGATCAATTCAAATTTACCAACATGTTTCTTCTGATTGGAAGTAATATTAATGTTTTGGAGTGGTCCAGCCAGATAACATACTTGACTCTTTTAAAGAATCTGTTGAGAGAGTTGAAGATTAGGGTAATGGCAAGTAGGCCTCCAACCTAAACGTCTTGGAGCCTATCACCAAAGATAAATCATCAAAATACTAGTGCAATCATGACATAGTAATTTTTATTAAACCTTAAATAAAAACAGAAAGTATTTCCTCAAAAGTGGAACTCCTTTTAATTAGTTTATAATCTTTTTACAGATATCTGTGTCATTTCCTATCAGAACCAAACTTCTTGGTTAAATAAAAAAAATAAAAATTATATATGCCAGGCATATGTGTAATTTTGGGTTTATCTGTATAGGGACTGGCACCCAACTTTAATGGAATAATGGTTAAAGGCACATAAATTAATGAAAACCAATCATCAACATTTGTACATGGTGTATTTTTCACATGTAATTTAATAAAAATGCAATTTGTTCATGACATTTTAAGTCTAATATTATTATTAATATAATTATTAAAACACATTTCTTAAGGAAAAACAATAAAATATGAAAATCCCCTTTTAAATAAGCAGCCAAGATGATTTAGCTTCACTCATACATTGTGCAGTATGATTTCTTCAAAATAAAAACACTAGAGTCTATGTAAGATGCACTTTTCATTTTTATAACGGTCCAATCTAAGTCCAGTTTGTTGTATGGTTAGTATTTGCAGACAGTAAGCAGAAAAAATAAAAAGCGCTTTTCATATAAATTTAGCAACATCATTGCATTGATAAATTATTCATAAAGTCACATAAAAGTCACCATAAGGCAATGTTTTGATTTGTGCCTGGTTTAAATTCCTTTCATTCATTAACTGACCACAGTCTCATCATGTTTTGGTTTTTGATATAAATCTTTTAAGTTTGTTACCTCTCTTAGCTTTTATCTGACATTGGAGCAATATGCCTTAATACGTTGGAATTTCAATAACCTTCCAGGTTTTTGAGTTTTAGTTATGTTCACTTTCTCTGCACTGCCATGTTCTTCATTTGCTTTATTTCATTTCATTCGGGTTAATTAGATTCATTCTGATGTTTAGGTGTTTGTTACTATGCTGAATTCCTATGCTAGATGTTTTAGTTTGTATTTTCATATAGATCTGTTTTCTCCCTGTTCATGTTATTTTGGTTTTCTCATTGTCATGTTGGTTTTAATGGATTTGACCCACATGCAGAAAGCAATTCAGGAGACAAAGTTTTTCGGTGAAGAGTTTATTTACAGTGTAGTGACGTGTGCAGGGAAACTGGAACCGGGAAACCAACTGTAAAATAAACAGGATGGTAAGCAGGGAATACTCAGGGTCAAAAACTAAAGAATAATAATTCAGCCTTACTGGGATGATGGAATGATCCGCCAGAGGGTGGAGGAGCAGAGAGACCAAATAGTTGTTTACCCGTGAGGTAGATGATGGTGGATAATGGTATGCCAGAATGATGAAGACAGTCCAGGGTTTTCAGAAGTTGGCGCAGTGGAAGGAGGAGGGTGGACAGGGTTCTTGAGTGGTAATCCAAGTAGCGAAGAATTCAGGAGGCTGCCAACCGGTGAGGTCCAATGAAGTAACGAGTGGTTAGAGTCTTTGCTCATGGAGCTGGATAGCTTCTTTCCAGAAGTTGTTAATCCAGGCAGAGTTCCACAAGAAGTTTTGGAAATGAAAGGTTTGACTTGTGAGACATGAAAAACAGGATGAATATGTAAACTGGAAGGCAGACGCAAACATAGACCAGAGGGGCTGATGACTGAGTCAATAGTGTAAGGGCCAATGAAACGAGGAGACAGTTTTTTGGACATAGCCTTCAATGGAATGTCTCGGGAGGACAACCAAACCTTTTGGCCAGGCTGGTACGTAGGCGCAGGCCGCTGTCTGCGGTCAGCGTACTTCTTGTTCTGGTCTGCTGTACGAAGGAGAGCTCTGGTTGCATCTCCCCAGATCCGTTTACAATGGCGTATGTAGTGCCGAACGGATGCTACACCAATGTCTTTTTCATCAGCGGGAAACAAAGGAGGTTGATAACCCAGGGAAATCTCAAAGGGTGAGAGGCCTGTTGCGGATGAGATTTGTGAATTAATTGCATATTCTACCCAGGGAAGAAAAACACACCAGTCAAGTGGTTCAGTTGTGGTCATGCATCTGAGAATGGACTCCATCTGTTGGTTCATGCGTTCAGTCTGTCCATTAGATTGGGGATGATAACCAGAAGTCAGGGAAACTTTGGCTCCGAGAGCCAAACAAAACTGTTTCCAAACACGAGAGATAAATTGAGGACCACGGTCTGACAAAATGTCTTGAGGTATTCCATGTAGGCGAAAAACATGCTGAACCAACAGCTGGGCAGTACGAAAAGCAGATGGGAGCTTTTTTAAAGGTACCAGATGGCAGGACTTAGAAAAACGGTCAACAATGGTGAGAATGACTGTATTCCCTTTTGATATGGGTACACCTGTAACAAAATCCAGAACGATGTGAGACCAAGGGCGTTTGGGTGTACTGAGGGGCTGAAGTAAACCATAGGGAGGCTGGTTGCTCGATTTTTGTCTGGCACATACCGAACAAGCCTGTACGTACTCAGTAACGTCCTTATGAAGAGAATTTGGCGGTGTGAAACCAGCGGATGAGCCTAAATCTAACAGGGACAACACTCTGGCAGTGAGTTGCTGGCAGCCTCCTCGTAATATACTCCTCAGTAGGTAATCAAGAGAATGAAGAACACCTGTCACCTCTCCTCCAGGTCCCACGCCATCTAGGGGCTAAGCACAGTAAAGGCACCAAACAAACAGACAAAGCACAGATCCTGACACTTATCTTCTGGCGCTTCTTCTGATTATTGGTCTAAACACAAGTACGCTAAGGCAAGAGCAAACCATTTCGTGCAGATACAGAGGGGTGTTTAGTCAATATGGATGTTTACGTTTTGGTCTGGGAGTGGGGACATTTAACTTTTACTGCCAAAAACAAGCAAAAACAAAGACATCAATAACTTTATTATATCCCAGATCTCCGTCCTTGACTGCTGTTGTCTGTGTATGCTGCGGTCTTTAGTCTTTTCTCATCACTGCAATTGTGGACTTGAGTGTTGCGTCCTCCTCAGCAGACTGCAGCCATCTTGGATGTCTCCATCTGGGTTGGTCTCATCGAGCTCCACTGATCTACGGGCCACCAAGAAACTGTTGCAGGTATTGGGCCGGTGCAATCACTGTTACAGTTTATATTTTATTCTTTTAGGGAAGATCAGGGTCTCTGTAACACAGATAATAACGAGACGGAGATAGTCACCACTGGTGTCCTTCTTCACGCTCCGCTTCGGACTGACTTTATTTATCATTCAGATAATTCAGTTCAATATTACAGTTTTCTGATATTCTGGTGCATTTACACATTTCACATTCTCCAGTAACATGTACTTTA
>JAHUTJ010009528.1:0-20092 GCA_036250325.1 Characodon lateralis
AACCATTGGATGCACATGGTCCTCAAGAATGGTTCGGTAGTCCTTGGCAGTGACGCGCCCATCTAGCACAAGTATTGGGCCAAGGGAATGCCATGATATGGCAGCCCAAACCATCACTGATCCACCCTATCGGGTGGCTTAACACAAGCCACCCGACAGCTGTAGTCCATATCCTGGATAGTTCTATATTTGAAAGTGTCACTGACTGTCAGCCGGACAACCATCAAGTTTCTGGTGTTTCCCATGACTGTGTTGGGCGTAACATAACATCCTTTTTATTTGACTTTTTGATGGTAACCTTATTTATTAACACACAACTGCAAATTCAGTGAAAATATTTGAAGTTTTCAACAAATACTATTTGGATTTAGAAGGTTTTAAGGATATAAATCTGAATAGATCTGATTCCTGCTGTGCTGCACTGACTAAGCAGAACTCTTTATGGGATGCTCTTGCAAGAACTGCTCTGCATTCTTGTTTCTTTCAGCTATCCTGCCCATTTGGTGTCTTAAGGGAGCAGATCACCAGTCACTAAAAGATCTTTATAACCAAATTGATTATGTAGTAAGATTTTTTTCAAAGCAAAACATTTGTTTTCGTACACAGATGTTTTGCCAAAGAAATTGCTGCCACGCATAAAATGTCTTTAAATAATTTAGGTCCGTGGGACAGCACACATGGACAGAAACACAGGTTTCATTGGGAGATGGGTCACCTGTAGTGTGATGTTGTTCGCATCGATGCCAGAGATCTGCACGTTGGGACACACCAGGCCGGCCGGGGTCAGCTGGAGATGGATGCCATCCAATGTTGTCAGGCCATCTGGGAGAGACACAGTGAGGTCTCCTGCAGCTGAAACACAAGCACGGACACGAACAGATACAGGTACAGTTTTACCAGGTTGTATGAAGCTAATATCTGAAGATTAATCTTCTAACATTATAATAACAGAGGGAAAGTCTGGATTTCAAAAACATTCTTCAGAAATCCTTAAGTGTAGTTTCCATACACAAGGAAACACTTCAGGCTCCGCTCTGATACTGTGAAAGCCTGTTGCATAAAACTTCAAGCCTTCCTTTATATCCAAAGAGATTTTGCATCCAAGAAATGCATCCAAGCTGAGAACAAACATAAAAAGGATTCTTCAAGGCTCTTTGACTTTTGGATCAGCTAAAGCTAGATTTAGGCAGGAAACATTCAAAAGCTGTGCTTTGACTGGAAAAAATAAGGCAAACCAAATGGTGCATAGTGGTAAAATAGCTTCCTCCTCTTGGGTTTAGACCTTTTAAACTGTGACATAAATCAAACGGTCCGAGTAACGGTGCAGACGCTGCCATGTAACTTTCTACCAACTGAAAGATGATGATCTCCTGCAGGATTTCAGCTTCACACACTGACTTTACAGCATTAATTATAAGCCTGATATTACAGTCAGACTAGTGATCTATAACATAGAAATGACTCCTTAGAAAAATACAAGTTTCGGCCTTCAGCTTTACTGTCTTGGATGATTTCTGACTCTCAGCATGATGACCCTGATAAAATCAGTTCTGTGCAATCAAATCCATATCATGTTCCTTATATTGTGCTTCTCTTTACTGCTTTGCAAAATATTTTATGTTTTTTATGTTGTGCAAAACTGTGTATTTCAACACCCACCTGACATAGAGGCTGGCAGGATGGCCTGACTTACAAGGCCAGGTTGCAGCAAGTTCTGGTCAAACTGCCCAGTCAAAACCGGATTGGCTGGGAGGTAAATGTTGGGGTCAGAGTTGGTGGTCTGTAGTAGACCCACAGGTTGAAGTGGCTCCGACGCTGCTGGCTGCTGGCCCTGACTGGAGGCCATGGTCTGCCCAGTTCCAGAATTCTGACCGTGTCTAGAATGACTGGTAGAGGTAGAGGAGCGCTTGGATTTGCGACTGTCACTGTTTGGACGAAAGTGACACTGGATGTGGGTTTTACGGTGGCCTGAGGTTCTGAAGCGAAGTTCACAGAAGGGACATTTGAAGGGCTTGGAGCCGGTGTGGAGGCGCATGTGAACCTTCAGGCTGCCCTTAGTGGAGAAGGAGGTGTTGCACATATGACAGCTGAACAGTTTCTGACCTGCAAAAACAAAACAACTCAAATAACTGCTCAAGTCTGAAGTTTTTCTTTGCGATCAAACATCTACAAAAAGTTGTTCATTGGTTGCAAATATTTAACACTTTCAAAACTACACGAACAACCTTTGTTTGATGGAGAGTTTGCTGCTGACAGCAGGTAGTGCTTTGGCACCTTCTGCCTTTGCTGTTCACTTCTAACTCCATCCTTGCAAACAACTTCAAACACCAAGTACTCTCCAAACCATTTCACAAACACAGACATACAGCTTTTATTCAACCCGAACTTTAACTATGACTAGTATTAGAGTGGGATACACTGTGCTAGTTCCAGGTCTGATAGCCAGAGCAGAGCCATTTAGAAACAAAGTCCTTTAAAAGAAGATGAATATTCTTCAGAACACCACTGACAGGAAGTTGGGTTGTGGCAGATAACAGGAAGTTTAATCTGTTAGAGCAAAATGTCCAATTCTACCAGGGAAAGTACTATATTAGGAAATTAGAACAATCTGTTGAAGATCTACATGTGTCATTTATAGTTGGTAATGCTAACAGCAATAGCAGTGGTAATTGCTAACATAGGAAGCTATGTTAAAGGAAGCTACCTCTGCTATCAGATTGTCTTTATAAAAAACAACAACAACAAAAAAAAACACCAGAACTGTGAAATCCCGTTTTACTGCAGAGCTGTGTAAAGCTGACTGCTCTCTCTCTCAACTCACTGAGTGATGTTACCTCTTGATGAGGACATACATGCTTCATAAGCCTCCTGTACAGTAGAGCAAAGCAAATGATTTGCCAACCTAACATATCTAGGAATAAATTAGAGCTCAAATATTGAGTTGGAAACAGATTTTACTTATTTTGAAACAACCTTGTCGAAAAAAAAACTTTTAGAAAAAATGTGGTGTGGTGCGGTGCATTTGCATTTTTTGATGTACAGATTTAGCCTGAAGGATTTTACTGTACTTTTGTACTGTAATTTTTTCATTTTAAGTCTTTTAGCACTTTCAGGCTAACATTGTAAATAAGAAATCATTCTTGATATTTTGCCTGGTGAAATAAACATGTAACAATTATATAAAAGATTTTTAGTATGCACAGAGACTTTGGGCAGTTTGGAGGAAAATCACCTTATTCTGCCACAAATATTTTATTGATAAGACACCTAAATGTTTAATTTAGTAGTCAAGTAGTTAATTAGTAAGTAGTTAAGTAGTAAAAAAGTATTGTGAATTAGTGCATCTGTAGTTTTGTCTAATGTTTTTAATGCACTGTTCCCCAGCTGTTTGTTGTGACATTACCTGTACATTACCTGTATGTGTTTTCACATGGCAGTCCAGGGTTGATTTCACTGTAAAACTCTTCCCACATTCATCACACTTGTATGGCCTCTCACCTGTGTGGATCCTGATGTGCCTAAATATAGGAACAGACTGTCAACGTCACGTGTAGAACAACTCATCTTTTAGATGTGCAAAAGACAGATAAAGAGATATAAAGTAATGATAAGCACGAGACAGAAATAGGTCAGGTGTGAAAAAATTCAATAACTGAAGTGTGAATTTTTGGAGTCAGGTAATTAAAATAAAATGTTAGGTTAGGCTCACTGTAGTTTTTTTTTTTTTTTTTTTTAATAAAACAGCCTTAAGGTGAGTCTTGATAAAATTATTGGGGATTTGACACATTCAAAAACATGAAAAAGGAACTTAAAATTTTCTTTTCAGCACCAAAAAACCCGTACTTGTAATCTCCCACTTGTCCAGGACCTGGTGGCGGGCAGTAGTCTAAGCAGAGACACCCAGACTTCCCTCTCCCCAGGCACCTCCTCCAGGTCCTCTGTAGTAAGCCTGAGGTTATCCCAGGCCAGCCCAAGCAAGTCCTGGGCAGTCCCCTGGGCCTCCTCCTGGCAAGACGTGTCTGGAACACCTCCCAAGGGAGGTGTCAAGGAGACAGCCGAAACAGATGCCCGAGCCACCTCAACCCCTTTCAAAGTGGAGGAGCAGCGGCTCTACTCCGAGCGCCTCCTGGATGGCTGAGCTCCTCATCCTATCTCTAAAAGAGTGCCTAGCCCCCCTACGGAGGAAGCTAATTTCAGCCGCTTGTATCCGGGACCTCGTTCTTTTGGTCATGACCCAGAGTTCATGACCAGAGATCAGGGTAGAAACGTAGACCAACCGGTAAAACAATCTCTTCACCACAATGGACCGACGCAGTGTCCTCATTACTGCGGCGGGGCACAGATCCGTCTCTCGATCTCCTGCTCCATTTTTCCCTCACTCATAAACAAGACCAAGAGATACTATAACTCTTCCACTTAAGGCAGGAACTCCCCTGCAACTTCTTCTTTTCAGCACCACGAAACCCATTTCTAAAATTGTTCATACAGATATTCTTACTCTGTCATTGGAAGAGTAGCTCGTTTGATCAATAAGAGCTAAAAACATACTGAAACAAAAGCAATGTGGCTGCCAGTGAGAGAGAACCTTTAAAAATAGGCACGTTTGAGGAACAGTTAGCATATGCTTGTCTGCTGTTTCTGTCCAACATAAAAGCTTCATGCAAACCTCTCCTACTTTCAGCTGAATCCTTAATCACACAGCGTCTTGAGCTGCCCCTCATTTCTTTCTTTGCTCCCAATGAGTTATAGATTAATTTCCCTTGTGTTGTTTAATAATTCACTAAACACTGATGAATAATTCATTCAGGCATAAGAAGGACATCCATAAGTCTAACCAAAGTATGGTCTGCAACACAGAAATCTTAGCACAAAAGCCATTTCAAATTAATTGCTTGGTTACTTTGATCATAACAGCTTGTTGCACAGACACATTATTTGTCCCTGTGTGTCTCAGTGTATTTCTATAAATAAATACTAGCTAAAAAACTATCTAAAAAATCCGGTTTGATCTAGTTTGTTCCAACAAGGTGATTCCTCCAGAGCTATAAAATGAAATCTTTGGTTTTTATTGGACTGAGATGAAGGCCAGACCAAAAGGTCGACTGTGGTCTCCCTAAATCACTTTGCAACCAGGTTGGCTGTATGCACAGGGTTTTTGTTCAAGTCTGTGTCCAACCTTTAAATTCCAGACTGATGCCTCAAGATGATGCTTCAATATACCCATCTAATGTTTCTTCATATCTCCTATTTAGTGAAGCACACCAGTCCCTCCTACGGGACAACACCCCCACAGCATGATGCTGGTGTTGGACCATTTGTTTGCTACTATACACCCCAGTATGGTCTGCTACCACAACTCCCAGAAATGATTGCAGCTGATAGGAAGGGGCGTCGCAGCTCTGATGTCACAGTGGACGATCTAAGAAATAATGAGGCCTCTCCTCCTTGGTTTTCACAGCTGGAAACCGAGACCGGCGACCACGCAACGGAGGCACGCATCCTTCTGGAGAAGAAACTCTGACGTGGGTTTTCATTAATTCTCCCTACTGGCCAGAAACTCATGAGACTCAACCAATTAAGCTTATGAGGATAGGAAGACTTGTAAGTTTTACTTCACCGATTGAAGATGTGAATTTAACACGTGATCAAAAACCTACGGAGGTTTCAAGGAGATGAAATTTTCATCCTTGTTTTGCCAAAATAAGATCAAAGTTCCCCCACCTTCGGTGAAGTGGTTGATTAAACAGTGACATCTAGCAATAGTTATCAATGATTACTGAGATTGAATATTTGTAATTATCAAGGGCCTTGAGCCATAATTACAACACCAGAGGACATCTCTGATTTCGATTCATAAGTAATGATTTTTGGTTAAGAAATTAATCTTTTTCAAATTATGATTTTCAATTATAATTATAACTCTTGATAAATATTAATTAATCAATAATCATAATTCTTACACTGCCAACCTCATACCCGACAGTTGGGATGGTGTTCTCAGGCTGGCAATCTCCCCCCATTTTTCCTCCAAATGTAGCAATGTTTATTATGGCCAAACATTCAAATTTTAGTCAAATTTTACGGCAGGAAATGTCTCCAAAGATTACTGTATTTATTCCTGAGAGCATTTGCCAACTATAGTGTGGCTTTAATGATGTGTTTGGAGTGACAGCTACTTTCCAACGCCAGTAACACGACTCATTTCCCTGTGGTTAATGACGCTACCAGTTTGGGTGAGTATCCTCATGAGGTCTTTTGCTTTTGTTCTGGGGTTGATACACACATTTCGGGCCAAAATACATTCACCTCTGAGACACAGAACCCGTCTCCCTCCTGGTCGATGTGATGGCTGGACGTTCTCCAGCTGTTATGCCTTGCTTATAATTTGAGCATCTTGAAATTGTATCCAAGGAAACAGAGTTGTGCAGGTCCACACTTTGCTTCCTGATATCTTGACTGTTTTCGTTTGATTTTTCTATGATTTCACACAAGAAGATGATTGCATTGAAAGACATCTGCAGATGTGCCTCCATTTAACTCAGATTTTGTGGAATATCAGAAGATTACAAAGCCATGGCCTCATCATCTGGTGTTTCTCAAATAGTTAGGTAACTTGGGGCTCAGGGGCACATCGGCATGTGGCAGAAGGAAAGTGGAAATGAACACACAACTTACCAGTAGAGACATGAGGTTCACAACCAGACAGCTTATGCTCATCTGACAAAAGGGCAAAGGCATCAGGCATTATTTTTACAGGAATTTGCCCATAACATAACCCCTACCTGACGAGGTCGCTAGGCTTCTTGAAGCTCTTGGGGCAGTAACTGCAGCAGTTTGCAAACTTGGGTTCAGTTTCCAGCTCCACAGCTTTGTCCTTGATCTCACTGATACGATCCCTCTCAGCTGCCGACTGGGCGAGGATCCGCTCCGACACAGAGGCCTCCTCTCCGGGATCTTTCGCCAGCTCGGCTGCCTGCTCCTCAGTGAAAGTGATGATTTCCAAACTCCTCCTCTTGGATGCTTTTTGTTCTCCATCCTCGTCATCATCTTCCCCATCGCGACATTCAAGACCTATAACTGGCAGACAAGTGAACTGTCAGGACAACCAAAAGAAGGACATGCCTACCTTTTCTATAGTCCTTCAAAGTTTACCTTTATGTCTTTTCTTTACCACGTTCTTTAGTGCAGAACAACACAGAATTAGACAAATAAAGAAGGATAAAGAGGAGATAGGCAGACTCAGCATATGAAAAACTCTTTATGACCTATGGACAAGCCTTAGATATCAAACGTTTTAGATGGACACGTTCATAAACATTGCATGATTTCATCTTTCTTATCAATTATACCGTTTCAGATACAATGATTGCAAAAGTGTTCATACCTGTGCCACTTTTCCATATTTTGTCATGTTACAAATACGACAGTCAGTGAATTTTACTGCCATTTATGTAACAGACAAACACAACATGGCACATAACTGAGAAGTGGAAGGTGAGTGATATTTTTTTAAATATAAAAATCGGAAAACAGTGACGTGCATTTGTTTTCAGCCTGTTAGGGTTTTAAAACCTTTGTATTGTTTATCACTCATGTCTGCTCTAAGGGCTTTTCCCTCCTTATATGACATAGGAAGGGAGATGGGGACAAGTTATGTTTTTATGCTTTTGTTAGCAGCACCTGGGGACTATTAATACCAGGTCCCCACTTCCCCCTCTGTTTGCTTAAGATCAAGACAAATGAACCCTAACCTTTTTGACCCCACACACACACACACACACACCCTGAATGTTTGTTGAACTATGTGTGAACCAGCATATATAAATAAAGAGACAGGGGTGCTAATACTTTGTAGTCTGTATTGCACAGCTACCCTTGCCGCAAGTAAAATCTGACTGTGTCGTTCTTTACCTCTGAGTTGATTAAATAATACCTAACACAGCCCCTCTGGGTCCTAACTATGTAAAACCTAATTTTGGGGCAAGCACAGCCCCAAACCTTATTGGACATGTCTCTACCAGCTTTGCACATCTTGATATTGAAATACCTAACTTGGCGAAACCTTTCCATTGTAGCTCTGGCTGCACTGTATGTTTAGGGTCATTGTTTCACTGGACCGTGAACCTCCACTCCAGTCTTAAGCCTCCAACAGGTTTTCTGCTAGGATGGTCCTGCATTTGATCATTATTGATTATTTATTTATGTATTCCTCCTGCTCTGTAAGGTGACCCTGGGTTTTAGAAAGGCACCCACAAATAAAATGTATTATTATTATTTAGCTTCATCCACGTCTCATCAATTCTAATGCATCCCCAAAGCACGATGCAGCCACTACCATGTTTCACAGTGGGGATGGTGTGTAAAAGGTAATGAGCAGAGCTGTCGCTTCGAACAAACCTCTGAGTGCTTCACAGAACAGCTGGATTTATCCTAAAATACAGTGACATTCGGGCCGACTCTGTTTACCATACATGACTTCGAAAGGCCACTGCATGCACTGGATTTCAATTGAAGGGGTACCCTAGCGAATCGAACTGAACACAAACGCACGCCACAGTTTTTAATTTCCTTCCACTTCCAGTTTCTACCCAAGTTTAAGTTGCTCCATAGCAGGAGATCCCATAAAAATATACTGAATTATGCGGTTGGAACACAACAAAAATAGCTGAAAACACAGCCAATATCAATTTAAATGTCAATATTTTTGTGGAAAGTAATCAAAAACATTAACTTAAAATAATGTGAATAACTGTGATTATAAAAACCCTACCAAGTGTAGAGACATCCTCACCCTTCTCCTCCACACCGTGCTCCTTCTTCATATGCCTTTTACAAAACAGACTGGTACGGAAGGACTCGCTACACATGGAGCATTTGAATGACTTGCTGTGGATGAACGTGTGGCGACTGAGGCTTCCATTAGTGGTGAAAGAGGCGTCACACACATCACACTTATAGGGCTTCACTCCTGTGAGGGACAGGTGAGAGCAAAACTGAATATTTGCAGCTTTCAAAACAGCTTTCATTTGAGGTCTGACGCTGCTATTAAAAGGTCCTGATAATATTGAAGGATTTAGCCAGCTGTGTTTTTTTGCCTAGATGAAAAAACCTACCTGTGTGTGTGTTGAGATGGGACTTCAGCACTCCTGCTGAAACAAAACCTCGTCCGCAGAGAGGACATGTGTACGGTTTCTCCCCAGTGTGGGATCGGATGTGCTGCTTCAGATGGCTCGACTTTTTGAAAGCTTTGGAGCACCAGTTGCATCTTAAGAGACAAAAGGATCGGAGTTAGGAAGAATTGTTACTTACCATTTCAGGAAGTCCTAATATTAAAAAGGAAGAGAACAGAGTGTTCAGGAATATAAATTTAAGAGGAATTCAGCAAAGATGAATCATCTTCAGGCTCCAGAGGACCTGGCTGGTAAAACAAAGCCTTTAGTTTCTTGTTTATTTTGTTGCTGAAATAAATACGTTTGTGAGGAGGGAGGCAGTTGTTGGAATAGTGAGCAACTATCGTACATGTGAGAATGAAAACCACAGAGGTGATAGTCCATTTCTGAAGTTCTTCAATCCCAATTTATTCACACAACAGATCCGCTGAATTCTGCCTCTCTCGAGTTTTATTTATTAATTCATTCTAGCAAAGAAAATAGACCAGGGAAAGGACTTTCCTCATTTTAAATCTGTACTGTACAATGCTGAGAAACCAGGTTCCAACTTCACGCCAGGTTCCACGGTTCATTGTTTGAATACCTGTCCCAGCCTGCAGCAACGTTAACCTCCTACCTCTCGCTAGATTTGGCCCATTTACAGCACATTCAACATATTACTTTCATTTATTTCAATTTACTTTGACCCAGGACAAGGCATATGCAATGTTACATTTAAAAGAGACCACTGTCCTGTCTATAGGCCTTGTAGCTATAGTTTATGGGCTCAGTCTCTGGTTAGGCTTTTAAAAGTTAACCTTTAATGCAAAGAAACATATTTAAACCTAACAGCTAAAAAAAAGAATTCAACAAAAACAAAAACACCCCTTAAAGTTGATTCATGCATAAAAAGTGCTGAGTAGTGTATGCTAACATATTTGTCTCTGTTGAATTTTTTTCCACATGAGATGTTAAAGCTCTTCAGCTAGACAATGATTTCATTACTGGTGGCTCCTTTAAATAGGAAAGATTTTAGACTTTTTGCATCTCACTGAATTGCGGTCTCTGTTTACAGCTCTCCTTGTTATGACGCCTGCTGTGGGTGGCTTTGAAATCATTTGAGTAATCCACCTCTGGGACAAGGCTGTTAACACATTTCAAACTCAATTATATAGAAGATAAATGTATAAATCTATTGAAGCGAAAGAGATGAAACTTTTTCTGGATTTTACCATCATGCCACTTCATTGGCTTTAGGTCTGAGACTTCCACTGCTTGTTTGTAATGAGGCTTTAAAACTGGTTGGCTAGCTGGGTTCCACACAGTTTAAAGCATGCACATATAATTTAGAATATCCAGGGAAACATAATCTTATCTTATGTTAGACACCAGCAGCTAACTTTTCATTTGACCGTTTCAAAAACTTTTCTAATATGAGACAACACCCAGATATTTAAAATCATCCACATTTGGGGGGTTTACTTGTGATCGATTACCACTTTGTGTCTGACTGTGAAACCCATTGAGACAGTTTTGGTACAAATGGGTAGATCATGTCTGGGTACAAAACCCAGACATGATCCTTAACCCACTGTGAGGGCCCCATTATTTGCCTGTTTAACACTCATCTTAGCATTCCTTCTTTCTTCACCTAAAGCTGGATTTCTCACCAGAATATACAATCTTGTCAATAAAATCAATGGCCAGGTCACATCTTTTTTGCCTTTGTCCCTATAGTGAGGAGAATGCGAGCCATTAATATCTCTGGATATTGTTCAACCTCAAAACTTAAGCATTTCTCCTCTCCTCTCCCAGAGAGGAGGCCTCCTCCATTGTCCCACCAGAAACCGCGCTACAATACCACCGAAGAGGAAGAACTAGCAGTGCAGAAGATGAGCAGCAGCTGTGCATCGTCTGATTGTCCTTTTTTCATTTTCATTATGTGACTCACACAAATGCCAATGAGACAAACCTGTAGGCTCTCTTTGTGCTATCTTCACCATCTTCATGGTAGTCTGGTGCTTCTGTGGGCAGCTGGAGATCATTTTCACTGCTCTCCTGAAGAAGTCCATTTGTCTGTATAAGCAAAGAAAAAACAACAAACCAACAACCCAATTATAAAACATATCAGATTGCATTTCACTGTACCAGGATAATTTCAACACAATACAAATACTACACGATGGTTACAGTTTAATCCCACATTCTTCATGCATTAACTTCATTCAACCAGGAAGTTTGTTTATGGTAGGAAATGAGACATGGTTCACTCAAAAGATAACGAAGCAAAGGAGTAACAGTTCTGAAAACAACAACAACAAAAACTACGGTTTCAAAATCGCTAAAAGGTTTATACCGTTCCTAAAATGTAAAGAATTCTTAATGAGATGCTAGGTGAAGCTTCTGAGTGACAACTTTTTGCTGTGAACTGCCATTCAGCTGGCTAGAAGAAGGCTCTTGCACTTTCCCATGATTACAAGAAAGACAACTTTAGCCGTTTGAAAACATTTCTGACCCCCCAAAAATGGACCTCCATGGGTGGAAACTAAATGAGCGCCACTTATCATTCTCATGAAGGTAACACTGTATTAAAGCTAATGTTACTAAGCTTTGTCAATAATCAATGCAAAACTCTCTATTAAAATTACTGCAATCAAATCCTTATAATAACGTCACCAGTATTTTGATTATCTTTTGGTTGGAAGGCCTCCTTTCCATCACCCTAATCTTTACTTGCCACCATAGAATCTTTACTGCCTCTTTTCCATTCATGGTTCCAGCACTGCACAGTTCCACTCCACGCGTTCCCGTTCTACCCAGCACTAAACCTGTTGTGTTTCCATTGACTCACTAACGCCTGGAGGTGTGGCTTGAAGCCAATGTGAATTTGAAGGAAAATCTAAAAATCAACATAGCAGCCATAAAATAGGCATTTACCCCTATTGACTTTTTATTTTTATTTTTGCCGACTCAAATTCTGGAATTTAGGATAAAATAGCTTTATAATTCTTAGATTGCATGCTGGTGACCTTAGCTGAACTATTTAGGGTGTATATTTTTCAAAGTCTGGCTGCATCAGATCGTTAATTTAGGCTCCAGTTCTTTAAAACCGTAAGACAAAGAAATCATTCTCTATATTTGATTTCATAAAAATAGGATATGTTGGAGGTTCAACTACATTCAACTTCACAAAATATCAAATGGGTCACATAGTGGAGCGTTACACAAGAAAGGAAAACTGCACATCTAGGGAAACCTGTGATACCTCATAAACAGTGGTGTTTGGAGTCTAATCCGTTCTGCCTTTCTCTAAAACCTCAATCCATTGATTGCACATTGTTTTATTTCTACTCAGTGCCCTTGAACCAGTGTCTTTACCAAGTTTTTTGAATACATGCTTTGTACTTTTATGGCTTTCCAATGAACGCAAACATATAATGCTTTTAACTCTGAATAAGTGTTTTATCTAATAAATAATTTCAAGACTAAATCAGAGTTTAAGCATCAACAAAGCTATCTGTCACTGTTAACAAATTCTAAAATATTAAGGACTTTGCATTCAGGCCTGAGGGTTCAATACTCACGACCTCTGAGCTGGGAACGTGAAGCAGGTTTGGAGGGTGATAGCTGGAGGAAAGAGCCTGAGACTCCAGGGTGCTGGAATCCTGCAGCTGCTGGACAGTGGAGAACTGGGGCTGGTTGTAGCTCGACTCAGATATGGTGAACCCTGGGTGGAGAAAGTGGAAAATATTTATTTCCTTAGTGATTGCATTCAAAAAGGCAATACAAAAGCAGTTAAAACAGGAATATTTAGGATTGTATGCAATTTAACTCTGTTACAAAATTAAAGTGTATGTTTTACATGGTATCAGCAGAAACAACCCCTCAAAAATTAAGCATAGAAAACCTGAGCATTTTTGCTATAATCTACAGGTATATCTTAAAAAACTAGAATACCGTGAAAAGGACTTGCCATGTATCGTGAAAAAGTTTAATATTATTTCAGAAAGTGAAATTCATATATTGTATAGATTCATTACAAATAGAGTGAAATTTTTCATATGTTTAATAAAGTCTGTAGATAAATGTTTTGAATATATTATTGATGCAATATATATCAGCAATAACATGGGTACCGGCCTATGTTAGTCCTTTTTTAACACATAAATATGAGGAGGTTTATAAGATATGATTCCTTTTCTGACATGTTACAGTAAGGTCCATTATTATTCGTCCAATTACCCAGCTTCAATCTGCCAATTGTCCTCATGGTGTACTGCTGTTAGAAGCTACAAAGGCTTTAAATAATAATAATAATCATAATAATTATAATAATAATTTAGACTTTATTGATTTCACAATAGACAAATTATCCTCTGCATTTAACCCATCCCTTAGGGAGCAGTGGGCTGCCATTGTGCGGCGCCAGCGGAGTATTCTGGGGATAAGGCTCTTGTTCAAGGAGCCAGAGTGGCAGGCTGTAGGATTTGAACCAGGACACAAATGCCTTGCTCTCTAACCAATAGGCCGCCACTCCCGTAGAGTATGTACAGCATTTGGGTAACCCTAATAGTACTGTTAAATATTTGCTCCAGGTCGTCCTACAGTGAAAATCTCATACCAACCCATTCTTAGACTGTACTATATCGACATCGAATAAAAAGATTTGGTTCATTGTGTATTTTTGATACATATAAAATGACAATAAACAACTTGTTACTTGTTAATTTAGCTGACAGGTTGCTACTTATAAACACCAGATGTATTTTATTTTAAAAAAGCGTAACTCCTAAAAGGAAAAAAGTCCCCTTATGCTGCTCTTTGGGATTTTTAAGGAGAGCTGCTAATTTTGAAGCTTAACCCCATGTGTGAACTCGAAATGATGCCCAACTCGAGCACCAGTAGATCTGGGGATAAAGCAGATTACCAAATGAGATTCTGCTAAAAGTGACTAGATAATACTGGGTTTCCACAAGAGACCCAGAGGGTTTCGTGTCATCAATGGCAACACTTCAATCACAGCACATAACAGTACTCCAGCTCTGACAATGTGGCACCAGGGACTAAAGCTGGGTTTGATGTTGAAGAGCCCCTCTTATCCAGATACATAAAATGTTTGCACTTCAAAATTTGATGACAAACCATGCCATGTGTCTGCTTCCATAAACCGATTAGATCTCACATCTGTTCTGGTTAGATTGAAAGGTTACATCTAACCAGAACAGGGAGAATGAAAAAGATGGCTCTATCTGCTAGATGTTTGATAATCAAGTGTTAAGTTGTCTGAAGCATCAGCCCAAATTGTATTTTCAAACTGGACAGAAACAAGAAGGGTCGGTTGAGATGGGATCAACTTTGTGACATTATGGGCAAAGAAAATCATGCATCTGAGAGCACTCTAGCTCTCAATGGATAACCCAGTGAAGCTGAAAAACAATATTCCATCATCAGCATTCATGATTTATTGATTTGTTTTCCCAAAGTGGAACAAAAGCTTGAGTCTTTGTAGCTTCTAACAGCAGTACACCATGAGGACAATTGGCAGATTAAGGCCGGGTAATTGGACGAATAATAATGGACCTTACTGTAACATGCCAGAAAAGGAATCATATCTTATAAACCTCCTCATATTTACCTCATAATTTTCTATGATCCAAACAACACTGGATTTACAGGTGCATCTCAGAAACTTTAATTTATTTCAATTCAATTAATGCAAAAGATGACATAGAATGTGAAATAATTCAGGCATTTATTTCCATCAATGTTGATGATTTGGGCTAATAACTAATGACAACCTGACATTCTATTTCACAGAAAATAATCAAATAGGGCCAATAAAAAGGATTTTAATTCAGAAATTTCAGCCTGCTACGAAGCATTACTATCTACTGAACAGTGTATGCACTCAATACTTGGTCAGGGCTCCTGTGGCATGACCTACTGCTTCAATGCAGCGTGGCATGGAGGCCATCAGCCTGTGGCACTACTAAGGTGAGAAGGAAGTCCAGGTTGCTTTAAAAGCAGTCTTCAGCCCATCTGCATCATTATCTCTGATGTGTCTATTTTCCTCTTGACAATACCTCATGTATTTCTATGCACTTTAGGTCAGGTGATTTTTCTAGCCAGAAAAACTGATACCATGATAATTAAACCAGGTGTGTGGTTTAAAGACTATAGTATTAACGCAGGATTGTGGGCAGATACCAGTAAAATTAGCAGCTCTATAAAGGTTGTCAGCACATGGACTCTTAAAATACCTTGGCTACAGCAGTGGTCCATACCACTTTGCTTCCTAATCCTCTTAAGGCTGTGGCTAATCCTGTAGCTTGTGTATTTTTCCTTCTACTTTCCACTAAAAAGCTTGGACCCAGCACTCTGAAGAACCATATTTTTTAGCAACGTCCTTAGGGTTACCCTCCTTGTCCAAGGTGTCAATAACCCTTTTCTGGACAACTATCAAGTCAGCAGTCCTCCCAATGACTAACATGGCCATAAAAAAAATCTGTATTAAAAATCCTTTATATTAGTTTTATGATTGTTTTTTTTTTTATTAGCTGGAAGCAATACTCATAAAAAATAGTAGAATACATTTCTGAAAAATGTCACCGTGTTCAACAAGTTTCACTTTTTGAATTTAATTACTGCACTAAATTAACTTTTTGAAGATATTGGTATAGTAATAAACAAGGAAATGGTGTACTGGGATACTGCTGTAAAGCAAAAAAAAAAAAAGAAAAAACATAAACTCAATAATTACAAAACATTTTAAAACCTTCCGAAGAAAGTGGAAACAATGTGCATGACCATGTTTTTACCTTGTGTTAGACTTTGCTGGTCAAAGGCAGGCTGAGGTAGTGCTTGTGTCTCAAACTGACTGATATTCTGAGGCAAAGCATGTTGTGTGGTCACGTACGGGTCTGCTGAAGCAAAGGTGAAAATATTCAGTTAGAAAATGTTGTAAGGACCCTTTAAAGTTTAAATGTTAGAGTATCAACAAACTTCAATCTAAATGCTGAAAATACCATGTTTCACAAATAATTAAGTTCTGTAATTATTACTTTTGAGGAGCATTTTGATTACATATGAACAAATTTGGCTTTAGGTAAGCAAAATATACTGTCTATAGGCACCACTGGTAGAGAATTGACCTAAGTGCCATGCAAATGTTGTAGCAATGGCCCAATATTAATATTCTTTAATCCCATGGTACACAATGCACACACTCTTTCTGCACTGTTAAAGATTCTAACACCTTGGCATATGATGTTTTATGTGGCTGACATGGCAGGGGACTAGGCACCTTTTCTGTGTTATTTCAGCTAATCTTTAACCGCTTAGGGTCACTCATAGGCTAAGCATAGAACGTTGGGCATTAATATTTTGGGACACTGACATTGCTTCCTCGTCTTGTCTAAATGCGGCCCACGACAATTCTGGACTAGACTGACAGTAACATTTTCACAGTTGAGCGAACTATGAGTAATGGAGTATTTTTAATATGACTAAATTGTATAATTAACCTCCATGCAAAAGGTCTAAACTATGTGCTACTTTGTGCTGATCTATCACTTATGTTCCCAATAAAATAGAATAAAGTTAAGTTGAATAAAAGGTTCATTATAGGGTGATGCTAATTTTAGTTTATGACCAAGTGAGTAGAACAAAAGTACTAATACAACATGAGACCATAACAGAAGGCCCAAACACTGCTCCTACACAGCATTTTGTTGCCCCCACAGTTTCCCTACAGACCTACAACAACAAGTTAAAGGAGAGAGTATATTCATTTGATTGTAACCTGCCGTTTTGCTCCAGGACCCAAACTCGCACACTTCTCCTTTAGGTCAAGTTAACTCCAAAAGAAAACAACATCAGAAGGCCTATAATACCAGGTGGTGAGTCCAGTTAAGATGATTCATTTGACTCAGGAGGAACAGTGCTGACCCTGCAAATAATTGTAATAGACCAGACCTTGTAATAACAGATGGAGAACAGGTCTTTCTTTAGCATTTGAATTCCTGAAGCTGTGTACTCAGCTATGTTTGTTTCTAAACTGTTTCTAAATCACTTGTAAACAAGACAATCATGCTCCAGAAAGGTGCGGGAGGCTGCAATAGCTACTGAAGAAAAAGCAAGTTTAAATGTAGATATCTAAAGACTAAACTGCAATTACCTAAAATGTTTTTCCATATAAGAATTCTGTATTAGAGCCATTTAGAACTAGATCTTCCTGAGACTTGCTAGGGACTATTTTTAACCACTTTTCCATAATTCATGAAGCAGAGGGCTCAGTGAAGCCGAAAGGGTTTTACTGAGATTTGTGGAGGGGGGAGTGAGACATAGAGCAGTCGGAAGATGAGGAGGAGGAAGGCCAGATAGTAGAGCAGGAACAAGAAAGCTCAGAGGATGATGTAAGAGCTTTTGAGGTGCCTGAAGAGGAACAAAATAAAGAGCCTCACCAGCCAATATAAATTATAAGCAATTTGTTAGCTAGGATGCTGTCATTTAATGATATTAGTTTCTGCAAATAGAAAATGGAAAGTAAAAATTTATTTACTTGAGAACACATAAACACAAGATGAGACATATCCTACACTAGGTGCAAAAAGGTTGCCTCAATCTGCCAAGCTCAAGGATGGATCGTACAGGGCAGGTAATTCCCTTCGCATGCCAGTGTCCCGTTCTTTAATTTGTACTAGGAAAACCTAATCTCACTGGACTAAAGGTATATCTGCATTCCAATCACAAGAGTATGGTGCTGGAGTTTGAGCTTTACAAAGGCAGCAAAACATTCACGGACCTGCAGATGAAAATTAAGTAGGAATTCAGTCGCTCAGACAGCACCACCTCTTCCCAGAGGAACACATCTGTACCTTGATAGGTATTTTACCTCCATCAAAGTATTGAAAATGTTGAAAACAAATAGCTTTCTGGTAACAAGGACTGTTATGAAATCTGAGTGTCTGCATAGTCCAAGTCAAAGATGTCAGATTACAAAAAGCTACCGGAAGAAGGAGGAGGCACCAAAATGGTTGTCCGAAAACTATCAGATGTTGCTGTGATCAAGTGGCAGAACAATAAGGTGGTTCGGATGGCCTCCAGTGTCCCTAGGGTAGAACTCCAGGACAGATGTAGAAGATGGTCATCAAAAGAGAGGCACCATGTTCTTATTCAGGCCTGTTTTATTAGTTGTTTGTTTTTATTATTCTGTTGAACCACAATTCAAAAGCAATGTCTGATTTTCATTGGCTGATTTTCAGTAAACCTTTATTTATTATGACTTTTGTCAGTTTCAATTTATTTCAGTGACCTTTGTGGGTTTTCATTAACAGACGGGCACCAACACTTTTGTCCATTTGAGTATGTGTATTTTGCTGTTACCTTCGCCTTGAACTAATGTCTGGTCAGTCAAGGGGGGCTCAAGTGTTACTTGCTGGCCTCCATTCACAACCTCTGCTTGGCTTAGTCCCAACATGCCTTGCTGCACTGTTGTTGTTGTTGTGGCAGCCTGCTGGAGAGACTCCGCCTCCATTTCCACAGGCATATCATGGGTGACAGCGCCTGTTCCCAGGGGGTCCTCTCCTGACTGTGGTTGCAGCTGCTGGGCCAGTTCATATCTGATTTCCCAGCACAATAACAGAAAGTCAGGCCACAACGCTAATCCTCTAAAGGTCACATCACTAAACACGAACAAACACTGGGAGGATACACAAACCTGTGCGTCTTCATGTGCTTCCTGCAGTTGGGTGATGACTTAAAGGTCTTCTGGCAATAGGGGCACATGTAAGGTCGAAGTTCGCTGTGAGTAGTCATGTGGCGCCGCAGGCTGCCACTGGTGGTGAACGTTGTGTCACAAACGAGACACTTGTATGCCTTTAGGCCCGAATGGGTTCGGATATGAGCTTTAAGGACGCCAGAGGAGGCGAAACCACGACTGCACTGAATACACTTGTATGGCCTTTCTCCTGTATGAGATCTGGGACAAACAGAAGAAAACATCGTTAAAAAAAAAAACACAACTCTAGTGTTGTGATATAGTGATAAGTGATATAATGTTGGACAACAACAAAACAAATTTTTTGTTCTGCAACCTGTAGCTGAAACCACCTATACAGCCCAGCACAAAGTGTTCTTCAGTAAGAAGCTCTGCATGTTTTTCTATGAGATGTTACGGGCATTGCTTACTTGGCTGACTTTTATCAAATTACCTTAATGTTTAACCTGCCATTTCCAGTTGATCTGTGATCCGAGAAAACTGTCCCTAGGTGTAGGAATCAATCTTCTGTTCAAAACATAAACCATAAATCCCATCCAACCAAAAGAACATCAATGTGCTGAGCAGCTAAGGGCACTGCAAGGACTACAACAGCAGTTCACACATTAACCTCTAAATATTTAAATGGCAAGAGTATCCTGGAAGTCCCACACAAAGAAAGGCAAGGAGCTTCTGCATCCACAGTTTCTTTCACAGATGGTCTCACATTTCCCTTAAGACCCCCCAGAACACAGTGCAATTCATGGTGGATTCTACCATGGTGAGTTGGCCAGGTCCTGCTGCATTAAGGCAACCCAAACCATGACAGGGTTTATAGACTCATCAGCCCAAACATCATCATTCAATCTGTCCTTGTTTTTCTCTATGTTCTCCTCCCTTTGTTTTTCTTAGAAATAAAAGGTTTCCTACTCACACACCTCCTGTGAAAGTGAATTTTGTATAGCCTCTTTGTGATTTCACATACAAGCATTTTTAATTAACAGTAGCAACAACCTGCTGTAGGTCTTGCAATGTGAGTTTTGTTTTTAAACTCAGGTATGATATAGGCCTGTAGTTCTGTAGTAGCAGCTTGTCCAAGTTGCTCTTTTTCAATAGAGGTTTGATAATTGCTGTTTTTAGGGCCTGGGGGAAAACACCTGACAAAAGGGACGTGTTTATTATTTGA
>JAHUTJ010009529.1:0-20086 GCA_036250325.1 Characodon lateralis
GGTGGTGGGCCCACTGGGGGATGGTCTCGCGTCTCTCGTTCGGGCTTGGCCCGGCCGGGTCCCGCGAGGAGCAACCCGGCCACCAGGCGCTCTCCGACGAGTCCCGACCCCAGGCCTAGCTCCAGGGTGGGACCCTGGCTCCGCCGTACCGGTCAACGTCACGTGCCTCAATTCTGTAGTTGTCATGAGGGATTCTCGAACCGCTCTTTGTCTGACCATCACCTAGAGCCTGTTTGCCATGGCTGACCCTATCAGGGGCATTTAAGCCCAGACAACATAGCCTCTAGGATCATTCGAGCATTCAAACCCCTCCACCACATTAAGGTGGCGGTTCAAGGAGGGGACTGTGGAAAAAAAAAAATATATATATATATATATATATATATATATATATATACATTTCACTTTCTAAACTGACACATAAAAACATATTGAACTGTGAAAAATTTCAATAGTATAGATATATATGATATTATATGGATTCATCACACATTCATTACACATAGAGTGAAAAAGTTCAAGCCTGTATTTCCTGTATTTTGATTACTCATAATTCAGTGTCTCAGAAAATGTGAATATCACATCAGATCAATAAAAAAGGCGATTTTAAACAGGAATGTCAGGCTTCTGAAAAGTATGTTCATTTTTATGCACTCAATACTTGGTTGGGGCTCATTTGCATGAATTTCTGCATCAATACAGCATGGCATGGAGGTGATCAGCCTGTGTTTCTGCTGAGGAGTTCAGGAAGCCCAGGGTGCTTTGAAACCTGGGCCAACCTGGACCAGTGACCTTCAGGTCATCTGCCTTGTCTTGTGTCTCTTATCTTCCTCTTGACAGAACTCCACAGATTCTCTGTGGGATTCTGATCAGGCCAACCAAGCACAGTAACACCATGGTCACTGAACCGTCTTTTTGTAGCTTTGGCAGTGTGGGCCAATACCAAGTTCTCTTGGAAAATTACATCAGCATGTCTGTGCAGCTTATCAGCAAAGGATGCATGAAGTGCTCTAGAGTGTTCTCGTTGATGGCTGAGTTGACTGTGGACATCAGAAAACCCAGTCGAACAGAACCATCATTACTTGGCACCCCAGATCATCACTTACACTGGACTTCAAGAAATGTGGATTTTGTTTCTCTCCACTCTTCCTCCAGACTCTGGGACGTTGATTTGTAAATAAAACACAAACTTTACTTTCATCTAAAAAGAGAACTTTGGACCACTGAGAAACAGTCCAGTTCTGTTTCTCCTCAGCCCAGATAAGACGCTTGTAGCCCATGTGTAGGATTCATCTATGCATAGTGACTCTTGATCTGCTGACTCCAGCCTCAGTCCACTTCACTGGAATGGATTTTACTTGACCGTCCTCTAAGGGCTGCAGTTATTCCTGTTGCTGGTGCACCTTTTCCTACCACACTTCTTCCTTCCACTTAACTTTCTGTGACTATGCTTGGATACAGCACTTGGTGTACATGAAAGTGTGCCACATTTCTGTGTAATGACCCTTAATTTTTTCTCTTTTTTTTAATTCCAGCAAGGACCCGTGGTTGGAGCGTCTGTACCACAGCTGCCAGCGGCTTGACAAACGTGAGCGCCGTGGAAGTGTTGATGGCAGCAGGCCACAGATGGTGCCACGGGCATTGCTAAAAACTGAGGCGGTGCTGTGGCAGTGGGCGGTTTGGGAGGCTGCTCAGTTCACCGTGTTGTCAAAGCTCCGCACACCACTGGGTCGAGCTCAGGACACCTTCCAAACCATTGAAGGTAAAAAAAGAAAGCTCAACTTTTTTCCTCAAAAAATGTCACAATTAATGTCTTTCATCTAATCACTCTGTAACCACACTAAGGTTGGATGATCTTTAACATTTTTCCAACTGTTATTCATCAGCCCAACAAAGGACAATCGGTGATACATACAGATGACTTTTGGACTTTCTTATTGGTGGAGCAATGTAGACTGATTTGATTTGATTTTGAAATTTAGAACACAAATGTCCGAAAATGGAGAAACTAGTTGCCAAAAAAAATACAAAGTCATCTATTTGGGATTACTTTGGCTTTAAACCAGATGAAAGAGGTAAACCACATGATGTAACTAAAGCAGTGTGCCGCTTGTGCAGACGTATAGTGCTATTAAGAAACTTAAGGCCAGAACATAATACTGCACTGTCTGCGGACGTTTGAGGCTTCATAGTGGAGCGTACCAATTCCCTACATTTCTTGTAACAAATTCCTACATGTCCTACAAACTTTCTGCCGTGGCGTCTTCAGACGGGGAGGCAGAGCTAATTTGCCGTGTAGCTTTGGAAAAACAAAAAGAAAAGAAGGTGGTGTTAAAGGCCATTACACCACACTAGGGAAGAAGAAGGGGAATACACCTGTCAGTGCGGCACAGAGAGCGGCCTTGAGGCTTTGTGTTCTCGCAAACGGCTGCTCGGAGCAGTATGTCACATATAAAACAGTTCGATGTGGAGATTTTTTCCCACCCATCATTTTATTGTGGGACACCGTGTAAGCGGTCGTAAAAATTGAGCTTTGCGCGGACATGTCTAGAGGACATCCGCTTTGAGTCCGTGCTGACTCTGCATGTATGTCCACGGAGTCAAGTATGCTACATACAACTATATTTTGTCCTTAACTCATAGGCTAATAAAAACTGCTCTTAAAAACTGAAAAACAGCCATTGAAGGGCTCAGCCTCTGTTGGCTAATTTGTCCAATTACCCAACCTTAAACCACACAGAGCTGTTTTGTGTAAAGAGGACTGTTCAGTAGGTTTAAGTTTCTCTGTTAATTTGGTGCCTAAAAATCAAACCCTTAATCTTTCCTATAAATGACACTGAGGTCTAAATAAATCAGGGTTCCCACTATAAGCTTATGGGTCACCCTGCAGCTCATTAGTGTCTTGTGTTTGTGCGTTGTGTTAAAGGGATCATCCGAAGCCTGGCTGCACACACTCTGAACCCGGAACAAGATCTTGGAGCCTGGGCTGGTCCTGGAAGTGATGGAGATGGCCACCACTCAAACCAGCTCCGCCTTACCCTGCTGCTTCAGTACCTGGAAAACCTAGAGAAGCTCATGTACAATGCTTATGAGGGCTGTGCTAATGCTCTTACTTCTCCACCAAAGGTGTGTATAAGTAACAGATAGGCACACAAAGAAAATCCCCTGACCTTCCTGCTGCTTGAAAAATGTTAACATAAAACTAAAAGACTCCAATCCAATAGATTTTAATCACTGGCTGTGATATAAATATGACGTTTCCTGCTTGTCTCTTTCAGGCCATTAAGACTTTCTTCTACACAAACCGTCAGACCTGCCAAGACTGGCTGACCAGAATCCGCCTGGCCTTGATGAGAGTTGGTCTTCTTTCTGGCCAGCCTGCAGTGACTGTTCGCCATGGCTTCGACCTGCTTACAGAGTTTAAGAACAGCGGCGCCCAGGTCAGTATACAGAACTCTTCAGGTTTGCACTGATTCCTATGTTTTTATAATGACCAAGTGTTACTAAGTCATGGTACCCTTGGCTATATGAGTTGTGTGCCCTGTGTGCTCAATAGGCTCCAGAGCTTGAAGTTCCTCTTGCGTTGCTGGTGGAGGCTCTGTGTGAGTTACGCTGTCCTGAAGCCATCCAGGGCCTGGCATCCTGGAGTCTCCTCACCTCTGGCAAGAGTCTTGGCTGGTTGTCATCGGTTGCCCTGCAGGCTGAGGGACGGTAAGCATCTAACTACATATGTCAGATACTTATCTAAATCACAGCCTGTTTCCTTTTCTTCCTTTGTTGCCCATTATCAAATGTGTCTGTGTGTGTGTGTGTGTTTAGGTTTGAAAAAGCAGCTTTAGAGTATCAGGATCAACTTTCTGCTGTCACTGGGATGGACTGTGGCATCAAAAGTTCTGAAAGCTCCCTGCTTAAGCTCTCCAACAGCACGAGCAGCCCCAAACACACCAACAATGGTAAGCTACTGTAATTCATGTAAACACAATCCTCTCACTAGCAACTGTTTGATTTTGCTTTTTTTCTATGAATGCAGTCAAATCCTGACGTCTAAATTGGGTGTAATTTAGCATTGTTCCACCAACGTGGTTTCATTGTGTAATCAGTGCTTATGCTAGAGCCAGTTCTTTGTTGTTTCTGTAAAAAAACAAGAAGTTTGGTTTACCACAGCTGGTGAGCCAGCTCTGATCCGCACCATTATAACACTTTAAATGTCTCTTCTAGTGTTTGATTCAGTTCCTGCTGATGATCACAGTGCAGGAAGACAAAACATAGTTATCTCCGTATCACTGGACACAGATATCCCAGTATCATTAATGCTGCTTTAAATCACATGTGGTGTTTGTACATGTTTCACAGTACGGCTGCAATATATGGCAAATTTAACATTCTCACAATATCATTGTAAACAATTTAGAGAACAGCTCGGAGGCTCTGCCTGTAATATGTTTGGTGACACTTGTAGGTTGGTGCAGCATAAAAAGTTAAGGTAAAGAGGTGGTGAAGGCATTAGGGAACAGCAACTAAGTTGTTTTATTGCTAAAACAGATGCTAACTGGAAGCTAAAGGAAAACTTTGAGATGAAATAATAAATCAACTATGAAATCAAAACAACAAGACAGCACTTTTTAATGATTCGGTATACCGAACTAATACAGCATTGTTTTCTACCTGAACACATGCAGAATGTTTTTGAGTCTGACATATGCCCCTTTTCCACTGGCTCTATTTAGGCCAGCTCCGCTCCACTCCACTTGGCTAGTTTTCCGAGTGTTTCCGTCACGTTTTTCCCATACCGGTACCTATTTTTTTGGTCCCTTTTTGGCCATTGGATCAGGAGAAATGAGAAGGTTTTCGCTGAGGTAGTAATGAGAACATTTTTAAAACCTATTGCAACAATATTAAGAACCACAGAAATATAATTTTAATATTTAATCATAAAACATGCCTGAAGACTGAAAAAAAAAAAAAAAAAAAGAGAAAATTAGGTAGGGGGCGCTGTATTTAATAACATCCTAAACCAGCTGATCACACATAAAATCAGCTGTTCGGACCACAAACATTTCCCTCAAAACAATACAACCATGAAACAACAACATTATTAGCAACTGTTTATTTTTGTATTTTTGTATTATTTATTATTTTATTTATCTTTTCATGCTGGTAAGCTACTTTAATGCAACATTATCACACAGTAGTGAATTGCAGCACAGCACACACAGTACACTGCCAGCTGGAGGCGGGGCTTCAACCGCCATGGCTCCAGCTATCAGTGGGTTGGTGGAAGCACAACAGGTACTGTGCCGAGTAGAGAGAGGGCAATTTGAGTGGCACCGCACCGCCTAAAACGATCCAATGGAAAAGGAGCATAAGTGCACAAAACAACGTTCTGTAGGGAAACTTTAAAAAGGAACACCTAAAGAAAACAGATGAATCCAAGTTATCACTGAACTCAAGCTAAAAGAAGGCAGAAACACTGAGGACACCCATTTAGGTAGCATTTTAACCAGCTAATGGTATCTGTAGACAATTTATATTGGATCAACCTTGAATAATAATACAACATAATCTACCTGGTTTATATTTGTTGTGCTCAAAAATGGCTTCTCACGCCACAAGTGAACTTGGGGGTCGTGGCTGGTTGCTCACAATTCTATTTATGCTACAATCTTGGCCTGTTAGCTTAGTAGTGTATAAGAAATTGCCATCCTCATTACTTTTCCTCTGCTACTAGTTGTTGAGTGCAGGCAGGTTTTATCTACAGCCCCCTCTACTGTTTAAAATATGAACTACAGCGCTTCAACTACACCAAAACTAAAGTATAGACACCAAGAGGACGTTCATCGTGGCCTAATTCTCTCGCATCAGCTGCTAAATGAAGACATAAATGAGGCTTTACTGTGTTAAATGCTTGGCATAGAACTAAAACAAACTGTGCTGTATCATGAAACATTTCATTTTTATCTACAAGATCCATTCAAGATATTTAACAGTTGTCTGCTTAATGTTGTCTATTAAATGTGTTATGGTTTTGTAAATCATTTATTCATTCATGTACTGTAGCTATAATGCAGGACTGGGCCTACCTCATACCTCCCAGTCTGCTCTACTGTCCACTTAAACACAAAGCCTGGATGACGTAAATATTGTCATCTCAGCCGGCCCATTAGGATCCGTTAGGACTCTCTGTGGATGCCTGTGTGCTGCGCAGGTTTTTATGACTGTGAGGACCGTGCATGCGGAACATGACAATAGTACTATCATTCAAAGAGTGGCACCAATCTACGGCTGTTGTAAACGATTATTTTAGTAATCGAGTATTCTATCAATTTATTCTGATCATTAATTGAGTAATCGAATAAAAATTTTGTTTTGCTGTAGCAATTGAAAATAGAAAATGCAAGTAAAAATTGAATTCGTTGTTAAAAAAAATGTTATTGCTTAAATGCAATAAGATTCAAGCATCACCTTTTAGTTTTAAGTCTAAAATATATTAAAAAAAAAGTATCATCAAGTGAACAGATGAGAAATAAAACATCTCGCATCAACTTAAACATTAGATAGCTAACTCAAATTGAGGCATATTAGTAAACACTGACTGTCTTTTACAGATATTACACTAGACTTTAAGTCTCAAGTTTGAAGTATGAACAAACTTGTTCATTTATTTAATTTTGGGAAGGCGTAGTTGACCTCTACTGATGACCCTACTGCAGTAAAAGTAAATGAGTGATTAAGGCATTTTAAGCTTCAATTACTTCATTTTTTTTATGAATATTTGTTTATATGGGACGTTCGATGTTGCATTTAATACAAGCATTTAGCATTACAAAAGAACCAAAATCTTGCATATTGTTTTTACAGATTACAAAACTAAACGTGATCTTAGTAATGTTAGCAGTTGAGTAAGTAAATAGGTTCGAGTTAAGAATCTTGGCTACAAAGAACTGAGTTTTGTTGAGTTATTGTAAATAGCAAACGTTTATTCATGTTTTAATTAAAACTATATTATTATTTTGTTGGTCCAGTGTTTGCAAAAATTTTATTTTGACTTTGAGCTGTAAACAAATACTACACTTAGAGAACATAAAGGCGAACGACAGATTCTAAAGCAGAAGTTTGGTGCCAGCCAAAAAAAAGGAAAACCATGCTAATGACTAAAACTATTTTTTAATTAGCAACATTTGCTCTAAGTATCTCATAAATGAAGGCTGAAGCACATCAGCAAATAAATGGTTTGTAGCTCAAGCCGTTCATCTGTTGCTGTGCTTTTATCTTCAGTTATGTCAGACACTAGCAGTAGTGCTTCGTGTCCTGTTCTTCTGGCCAGGTAGCCACTACGAATAATGTCGTTACGAGTACATAACGTTTGCCTAAATGTATTTCCTTGTACAGATGCTGCACCAACGATCACAGATTGCAAAAGGAAAATAATCCACTGCATACATCGGAAACATCCGATGTATGCAGTGGATGTTTCCTGCTGAGGTGTTGCAGCATCAAGGATGCACTGTTATGATATGCCAAATCCATCTTGTAGTTCACACACTGCACTGTGTTTTCTTTTCTGTTTAGTTTAAAGTGATCCCACACTTTGGCACGTCTTTCTCCGCGTCTTCTTCCTCCATAGCTGCTAATATCCCTTAGCGTCCATGTGTCAGCTCTGGTCAACAGCTCATTGGTGGAAATGAGAGATTTGCGCAACAGTAATACCTGTCCGGGCAGAACACATTGCGCTGAATAGTAAAATATAATTTAACGAAGCCTCGAGGCCAATGATTTGGAATTTTATAAATCGAGGTACTCGAGTTATTCGAGGAATCGTTTCGGCTTTACACCAAACACAGAAGATACAGAGAATCACAGTTAAGATGAGGACGAAGAAGAAAAACAACAATGTTTGTTTTCAAGAAATAAAGTGGAATTATCTGCTGTTTCTCTGTTAGGATCATTATTGTCAAGAAGCAAAACAGTGTGTTTAGTTCCTAGTGAAACAGACTCTGTTTGTTCTTCTTCTCTTCTGAGTGTATAAACTAGTGTTTCACCCTCTATGAGGTTTAGTGAAAGTGGAATATTATACACTGTAGTTCAACTAAGTTATACAAATAATATGAATACAGACGTTTTCTTGTCAGAGAGGTCCAGAAGAGAGGGCATGTTCCATCACAGATGGAGGAGCAAACTCGTTCTCATTTGTTCAGCCTTTCTGTTATCACTCTTTGTCTCAACCAATGTCTCATTGATACAACATGGAGAACCGTTAATAGCTGTTTACAGTTTAAGTGCTTCGTATTAAACGTTTCACTGATGTTAAAAATAGATATGTCGACCATATTAACTGACTATTGTCATTTGGCCAAACTAGCCTCTTAGCTGCGGTGGCTGTTTTTGTGTGTTTCTAACAGGCCAATCAGCGGCCATGCCAGTCGAACTGATCATCTTCCATTTCCAGAGACCAGCTGATATTTTACAATCAGAATCAGCTTTATTGCCAAGTTTGTACAGACAAACAAGGATTTTGACTCCAGTACACTTTGCAGTCAGTTGAGATTTTTTTAAATATATACATTAAATTGTTTGCAAGCTACTAATGATTGTAGTTCTATCTACTAGACCAGCTAAGACTTGCAGCTGAGGTAGCACCAGTTTTTCGGTGTATAAGTCTGTGCTTGTTGCCTTGGAAACAAGTGCAAATGGTAGCTCCAGTTAAGCACTGAAATGCTTTGTGGAAAAATCCTTCTTAGAATCAAGTTGAATGAAGGACAAAGCTTTCTGTGTATAGACAAAACTGTCTGTTTTATTTTTATTGGTGTATTTTTAGCATGAGAATCCTTAACCACCTGAAATTTGTGTTGTCCCTCTGAAAAGGTGACAGCAGGAAGACAGTGCTGCTAAAGTCCAGTGAGTGCTCCCCTGAGGTGATCAACCTTCTGGCCAACAAGGCCTGTCAGTGTTACGTTGCACTCTGTGACTGGGCCTCAGTCAGAGAGTGGCAGGCCACGGCCAGCGCCCTCAAACAGAACTCTACCAATCCAGTCAGCATCAATTTCAGGACAGATTTCAACTACATCCAGGCTCTATGCCGCTTTGAGGAGGGAGATCTAACAGAGTGTGGGACACAGCTGGAGCTGCTGCCTGGAGAAGACTACAGCGCTCTTAGCAGCAACAAGGACAAACTTGGTAAGGCTGGAATACCAGCCAAACACAATAAGCACCTAAAACTAGACCTTTTAAGCACTCGCTAAGGAACCTAAAATCAGATGTGATTTAATGTGTGTATGTATGTTCAGATCTGAAGAGGCTTCTGCCTTCCATGAGTCCAGATCCAGCTGAGCTGCAGAGAGCCATCGAGGTGCAGCTGCTTCGCAGTGCTGTTAGTGCCATGGCTAGAGCCAGTCAGGAGCAGAGGAGCACATCCAATCCAGAGTAAGCATGCTCCCTCTGTCCTGAAACATTTGCTGTGAAGATCCAATGCTGCCATTTTATTAAGGTCTCCACAACCCACAGCTTCATTCTGCAGCTGTATGTGTGTGTGTTTTGGTACCAGCAACTTAAATTTTTATGTTTTGATGCGATTTAAATCTGTTGTTCACATCATAATGTTGTATTCTGACAAACAGCAGTCTGTTATTAACCGATTTCATGTGATGCTGCAGTACATTGGTGCGATGCTTGAAACAGACAGGAAGGATCTGCTTGGGTCCTCTTCGCCTTTCCACCCTCACTCTTTCTGACAGCTTGCCCACGCTATCCACGCTGCAGCTCCACGTCACCACCGCTCTGGAAAACACCCTCACAGGCCAAGATGTAGGCACAAGCAAGAACTAGAATTAACCGCACTTTGAGAAAAACACATTTCTTTACGCATACTTTGTTTCATTTGCAGGATTGTGTGATTCCTCTTAGCAGTGAGGCGTTAAACTCTTGTAAACAACAAGATGTCCAGCTTTTCCTCCAAGCACTAAGATATTCCACATTCCAAAGACAACTGCTCCAAAAACTCCAAAAAGGTAATCATTAAATAAACAGGATAGCTGAATTGATATTATGACTCTACCTGAGTTATAATAATAGGATATATCATGATACTATAAATTTCAATTTATTGCACAGAACCATCATTAATTTCTTGTTTTGCCACCTTCCATCTCGTCTAGGCTACTCCTCCTCCATAGATGGCCATCTTTTAGAGCTTTGTCTAACTGCTGCCAAATTTGCCCGGAAAAAAGGCAACATTTCTTTAGCATCTCGCCTTCTTAGCCAGTGCAGTGATGGGACCCAGGAAGAGAAGCAGGAAGATGATCTGTGTCAGACCTTTAAGCGGCTCTCGTTGGAGGGCACTGTGGGGGAGAAATGGGGACCAGAGGTTCAGATAGAAAAGGCCAAAGTGCTTAGAACTGCAGGTAAGGAGCTGAACCCTTTGCACTACTACTTCCTCTGTTCTCCTGTTTATTTGTTCCAGATCTACTGGAAATGTTTGGGTTTTTTTCTTTCTGTGAGTCTGCATACTTTCTCCCCGTAGTGTGGTGAGAGCTTGTTTTGTTCTCTTTTCACAATACAATATGTTTTATTTATTATGTATTTTTAAAGAAAACAAAGTGCTACAAAGCCTTACAATGAAAGGTGTAAAACACAGTTTAGATTACATTTTAAGGTTAAATGAATAGACAGAAAAAAAGAGATTAAAAAGGTTTAAGACCTTAGTAAAAACTGTCCTTAGGCTGTGGTCCTTGCAGGGTGACAGCTAGACAATTCCTCAGGCAGTAGCACAGAAAGCCCATTACCCATAGTGCATAGCTTTGTCCCAGGGGGCAGGAAGCGGTTAGATTGTGTAAACCAAAGGGTGTGGTTTGAAGGTGGACAGTAGATCTAATCAATCCTAGCAGTAAATCAAAGCCAGAAGGGGACAGTGGAGTGAGTAGGTGTTGGTGTTTTCGCACTCTCATCGTGACAAACCTTACTCCTAGCTTGGTGACTGACAAGGAGAGGGGAATCGTATATCTATTAAAGCTCATTCTGGCTGAAACATGACTGCGACTAGGATCACCTCAGTGACGTTTAAGATAGAGAAATGGGCTTAATCTTTACCTTTATCTCTTCCAGACAAATGGAGAAGATGATGATCGATATGAAGTAGCTGCTTCATTGTTTATAAAGTTGTGTCATCTGTAGAGCACCTTTAGGGAACTCTTTGTGTATTTGTATTATACTGGAATATTGGGATTTATGCAATACTTATAGAAATGTGCTGTGTTCTGTCTGAAGAGTTGAGGGCGGTGCTGGTGAGTCCTGCTGCTGGAGAGCCTGTATCTGCTGCCATCACAAGGTCATAGGTTACCTCCATCAATGCTGTTTCTGTGGTGTGGGCAGGTCGGAAAACAGACTGAAATTTCTCAAAGGGTTATATGAGGCGACTGTGGCTCAGTAGGAAGAGTAGTTGTCTTGCAATCAGAAGGTTGTGGGTTCGATTCCTCCTGCCATATGTCGATGTGCCCCTGGGCAAGGCACTTAACCTCAAGTTGCTTACTGGTCTGCGTATCGGTGTATGAATGTGTGAGCGTTAGTGAGTGCGATTGGGTGAATGTGGCTCTAGTGTAAAGTGCTTTGAGTGGTCTGTATGACTGGAAAGGTGCTATATAAGTCAGTCCATTTACCATATGTGGGATGGTCATCCTAAAGGTCTGCTGCTCTTTCAGTACAACACATATTAATGGACTTTGGCGCTGGTATGTTAGTGATATAACCTACAAAGCATATTTTAGGTGGTATTAAGGAGCAATACTTCTCCAGGCTTCCTGAACAGCTTTTTCCACATTCAGTTTCTCAGTTGAAAAATGTTATTGTCCGGTCTTGCACGTGTTCACCTACACAGCATTAGCAAGCCGTGCCCCTCATAGTTGGGCCTTCTCTACCCGGCCAATGCTTGGATGTAGCAGAACTGTAGTAAACTGACAGCACAACCACACAGTAGGTCTGCTTTGACCACTTGGAAGAATCTGCAAATTATCTGTCCATATGGTTCCAAGCATTGTGATTGTTAGCTTAACACACAGGTTGTGTGTTAAGGACTGGAGTCTGGAGTCCCCTAAGGCTGTTGTTGGGTAGCTTTTAGATACATCTTTGCTTTAGCCTCCTGGTGGCAGTTTATTATGGAACGTCTATGACCAGCGACGGCTCCGTCATTAGACCAACTAGAATACCTTGCTAATTCACTGCATAACTGGTATACAGTGGTCCCCTGCATTTACATTGTGTATGCCTGAATTGACGGATTAGGAGATTAACATGAGCGGTCGATGACAAGTTTAACAGACTGAACACCCAGGTGTTGCATAATGCATTTTTCAAAACACGTTTAAATCTGTTGTCTTGCCTTTTATCTTGGAGGACATTTTTTTTTTTTTGGTTCTACAGAAAGATGGACCATTTATAGATCGCTTTGCTCCATCCTCACTTTCCTGTAAGTAAGTGTTTATTGTCCACAGGCCAATCAATGGCAGCTATGGAGATGCTGAGCAGGGCAGCTCTGTCCTACTGCCAGCTGGGGAAGAATGAAGGTGCAGCCTGCCGTTCTTTGTTGACTCTCTGCAAATGGCTGTTGGCTGACTGGAAGGACATGACACCTCAGCTTAAACAGGCATGTATTGCTTTGACATATAAAACCTCACATCAAGTAATCATGTTTTAGGATTCTGTTTAGAGCCTTAAAGATGTAGTTGGCTGCTTTTGCATTGTTACAAAAATATCAAACAATCAAAGTATTGTATTTACATTAATAATGTCCTATTTTGCTATATTAAATGTGATGTTTGGCGACATTAATAAGACAAACTTATCTGTTTTAGGTTGTAAAGAAGTCAGGAGCTATAAACTCATCTGCTTTGGGCAACATGTCGCCTCTGAGTCGAAATATTGCTGACCTGCTGGGGCTTCCTCTGGAAGATCAGAACGTTCCCCACATCACTGCAGTAACATCAGGTAAAGTTAGAATACTAAGACACAGTATTAAAGTGTTGACACTCTGTATGCAAGCAGATATAAAATGAGTTCACAGACTTTTATTGACTAACTCATTAATGTCCAAACATTTTACTGATTGTAATTTGAAAACATCTACAAAACCCACAGTAATATGATTGAGTTTTATGTATCTGTTTGCATTTAAAAATCAGATAGGAACCACATTATTTTGGTGGTCTTATTCCATTTATTTAATCTTTCCAGTGAATGTAGGAGTGGGAGAACCAGACTTTGTTTTGGGCCAGCTCTACCAGCTGTCCACCAGCCTGGCTCCAGAAATGGCCAAGTCCTGGGCAGCTCTGGCCAGCTGGGCTTACCGCTGGGGCAGGAAGGTGGTGGATAATGCCAGGTTAGTGAACTGTTCTAAAGATTAACCAGTGTCCTCAGGTTGTAGTGAAGTGGAATAGGTTGGATAAATGCTTCACTATTAAAACTTGCATATCATGAATGAATTGTGCCAGTGTTTGAAATTATATCAGTCTCAAATCTTTTAAATGTCTAGGTTAATTTCTTTTCAATTGCATGAAAGAATGAGAGCAATATATTATGTTAGTTAGAAGGGTTAGCCACTGGTTAAATTGTCAATATGGGGTGCTAGGACAGCACCCCTGTCAAACTTAATATGTCTATAAAAAATGTATAGACACAGTAAACCTAAATTACAAAATAAAAAAGTAAGTATCACATCTGTTCACTCATAAAATGTTTTTATTATTTTTTTATTTGCTCTTTTGGTGTCTTTCTTCATCCAATCTGATTAATTCATGATACCTGTCAATGAAAGTCACACCCCTGGCGTCTTAGAGGCGCGGGCGCAAATGTCACTCAAACATGCGGCTGCAACCATTAGAGTCAGACTACAACAACTTTGGTCATTTATTTACAAAATAATAATTTCACAAGTCTTTTACAGGAGGAGACAAAGCAAATAAAGGTAGAGTTTATTGTTGTAAGGCACAACATCCAAAGTTTTTTGTCTCCAGCTGCACTGCAACCAAACACGAATTCTGCAAAAGTTGGAAAATAAACATTTAGGTTTTCTAAAGCTCACAAGGATCATACCAATTTATGGATTCTCTCTCTCTTTGGAAAGGCAAACTCAAAATTTCCACACATAACTTGGTTTTCTAAAGGCCCGACCTTTGGGACTCATTGGGGGTCCCAAAAGATGAAGGCCTGAAAACTGTCAAAAACAGCCTTACTGTAGGGCAGGGAGAACCTTCATATTGGGTCAGACGTTGTTGAATTTCACGGAACCACTTTGAGTTTCTGCTCCAGGTTCTCTTGGCCAGACAGGAATGCCTGCAGGAGCTTGTACAGTTGCTTTCTGCCCAGGGAGTTCTCTCTGAGGCTGGAATGTGGTTGGATGTTTGCCATTTCTCTCTTGAAACTTAGAACTGCTTTAAAAACTATGCTGGTAAAAGAGTGAAGAGCGTCCCAGTGAATAAAAACAAGGCAACTGAATTTTATACAAGAGGATCAGTCTTTGTAGACTTGATTGGGGACGGTTCTTGGTTGGTGTCTCTCAGCTGATGCTTCATGGTGTCCATCTCCTTCCTTTCTCCTTTTCTTTCTGTCTCTGACTCGGCTCTCAGTAGAACACATTAGTCAGAATGTTTCCCACGTCTACATTAATAGCCGTTAGGTTTAACAGATTCAGCTTTCTAGGTAACAGGGAATCCTTCATAAGATTAGAATATCACTGTCTGGAGCGGGTGTATTTATTTCAAGGTGTGAGTCAGTGTTTAACGTCATTTTTTGTGTGTTTCCTGGAGCCAAAAATGTTTCTACTATTATAAATTGGAGTCTTCTACTTTAATCAGCAGAGTTACATGACTTGTAAAAATATTCAGTTCTGAGTGGACTTTGTTTCTCATCAGCCAAGGGGAGGGTTTGCCACTTCTTCCAGGGGAAAAGAAGGATATAGAGGAGCTGCTCCCAGCAACCACCAGTGAAGAAGATAAGGAAACCATCTTCAGCATTCTGGGACAGGCCATGTGTCGCCCAACTGGTATACAGGTAAAGCAGTTTTGTTTTGTTTTTTTACTTCGACACTGATGGGGAAACAAAAAGTCAAAAGAAATGACATTGAAGTTACACAAATGCATTAACTACCATATAAGTTAAAAGTTAAATTAGTCTCATATTTCACCAATAATTAAGCAATTTAATGATCAATCTGAGGTGAATTATTTTCCTTTCCCATTAAATTAAAAGTCATACGATTTATTCATGCTAGCCACTGCTGTCTTGTGGCTAGCAGAGTCTGGGCTTTCAATTAAAAGGTTGCTTGTGTGGTTTGGATCGTGTTGCGATGTCCATGCTTTGTGTTTTTTCGGGTATGTGGATTTTTACTTGAGGTGGAAAATGTTTCTACCATTTAGACAAGTCTTTCCCTATCAAGTGGATTTAAGTTATAAAATGCAGCCCCATATTGATAAGCAACCTCTTAACTGAATTCATCAGCTTACAATACACAGTAGAGGTATAGGTTTTAAAGAACCTGTTATATTCCATAGGTGTTTGGGTTTCTTTTGTGTTTTCATCATTACTCTGTGGTTTATTATGTTCTATATAGTCCTGCCATATTTAGTTCATTCCTTTGTGTTCACTAATTTCTTGCTATATTAGTCCATTAGTTTAGGTTTGGTTTCTTATTTCTTGCTTTCCGTTTTCTGTGTATTCTAGTTTATTCGCTTTGTCTTCTCCCCTTGGTTTAGTTTGTGTTTGTGTCTTAGTTAAGCTTCTCTGTGTTAATTAGTTTCCCTCCCTCAGTCCCCCCTGATTACCTTTTTGCCTCATCTGCTCCACATTATCTCCTGATTAACACCAGCATCCAATGTCTTCTCCTCACTTCCCTAATTATTTAGGCTCATTGTTGGTTATCGTTCTTGGCTGGATCCTCCCGTTTGTCAGCCTGGTCCTCCGTTTTCCTCCCCATTATCCTGCCTGTTTTTCTACCAGTACTCCATGTCCTGTTCTTCTTTTGTTGCTTTGCAAGCTTTTCAATATTATTATAACATTACATGTTGGTCTGCATGTTGGTTCCTGACCTAACCCACATTACATGACATCACCTTACAAACTGTTGAAGCCAGACAAAATTTACACCTTGCACAGTGAATTTTCTTGCCCTTTTCTGCTCTTTGTTTTCATAAAAACATTTAATAATCTGTGAACATTTTTCTTCCTGTCAGATTGCAAATGTTTGCTCCACAAAAGCCAGACTGCAAGTGGAATCATAAACGGATTTTTAACTTTGAGAACCAAATGCTGTAATCCAGTCTAGTGCTGTAAACATTCAAGTGCAACAAGAATTCTCTGTTAAAAGCAACAGTGACATTGTTTTGTATGAGATAGCAGAATGCAGCTGAGTTCTCGTCACCTCTGCTGCAGGAGGCTTTTTTAATATCTAGAACCTCATCTGTATTTTACTCCCAACTCTGTGTCAACTGTTTTGCTGTATGGTAGGATGAGGACATGGCTCTACAGCAAGAGGACGATGAGGATGACATGGTGGATGTGATATGGCGGCAGCTCACCAGCTCATGCCCCTGGCTCGGAGAAGCGGGCCAGAACGTCACAGACGGTCTTATTCGGGTTTGGAGACGAGTAGTGGACCGGATCTTCGGCCTGTATCGCGTATCCTGCCATGCCTATTTCACCTTCCTCAAACTTAATGCAGGACAGGTGAGAACTGAAGATCGTATTCTGTAGCACAGTGAAGGTTCCAGTGTTGGAGCTGGGACCTGGTTCTCTTCAGTCAGTTTTCCTCAGTGGCTCAGTCTGGTTTTGTTTTTTAGGTGCTTGTTGATGAGGATGACCCGAAGCTCCTGTTGTCCTGTCACAACAGCAAACAGAGCAATGATGATGTTATCGTCATGGCAACCCTGCGTCTTCTTCGGCTACTGGTGAAGCATGCTGGTGAACTGAGAGAAGGGCTGGAGCTGGGCTTGGCTTCAACTCCCACTGCCCCCTGGAGGCGTATGTTTCTAAAAAAAAAAAAAAAAAAAGATTTTTAAACTTTTTTTATTTCACTGCATGCAGAGAGGCTGATATGATGTTTTCTTCTCAACCTTTCTTCTGACTTTCATATTTTCATGATTTGTCCCCCCCTTAGGCATCATCCCCCAACTGTTTTCGCGCCTCAACCATCCAGAGGCTTACATCCGGCAGAGTATATGCAGCCTGCTGTGTCGAGTGGCCCAAGACTCCCCACACCTGATCCTTTACCCTGCTATTGTAGGATCACTTTCCTTGGGAGGCGAGGCTCAGAATGCAGGTATTCATCATTTATAGCTATCTAGATCTTTGTAGGTCTTTTTGTAGATTCTAATTATGTGATGTTTTACGGCTAATCTTATGCATCTGGTTAGAAGTAGTTAACTGTTGTTGCAGTAATTAGATGGTAACTGATTTAGGCTGTCATCAATCTTTGCATCCTCTGTTCTTATGGTGCTTCCGATACTTTGAAATCTTCAGGATCTTGGCCCAGGAGTCATCTACAGCTACTATATCTAAATACTAAATGCAGATTTATTAATAACATAAAAAGCATCAATTCACAACTCTCGGAATAGAATTAATAACATCAATATTGCACAACTTAAAATGACTTTAGATAAATATGATTAACAGTCCAGTTTTTCTTTCGCTAAATCTATTACTCTGCCCAATAAACATGAGAGTAGAATTATCCAAAACAAAGTGGTGGTGTATCCAATTTTAATCATAAATTACTGCATGTTAATGCTTGTGAGCTATAGAGATGAGCTCATCACAGTTTTTAACCAGTCTTCAGTTTTTGTAAAGATTTGACCTTCCAATACTGGTTCAGCTTTAAGATCTTTAGTATAAATCTTTTTGTTAGCCAAACTGATTGGTCCTAATTATTTATATTGAAAGTGGAGGCAACATCACACTTAGAGACACCATAAAACAGGGTTTACCAATAGTCTAGAACAAAGACAACATGATCATGGAGTTCACATTTTACAGGATTGTTACTTTTTACAAAGCTTTATTAGTTTTCCTTTTTGAAACACTTACACTACTGGTCAAAAGTTTTAGATACAGTTCTCACTTAATGGGTCTCTTTATTTTCATGACTATTTACATTGTAGATTCACACCAAAGGCAACGACACTGAATGAACACACATGGAATTATATAGTAAAGAAAGAGAGTGAAATAACTCTAAACATTTTTTATATTTTAGATTCTTTCAAATAGCCTCCCTTTGCTCTGATGACTGCTTTGCTCTCTTAGCGTTCTCTCCTTGAGTTTCATGAGGTGGTCACCTGAAAGAGTCTTGAAAGAACTTTCCAGAGGTGCAATGGATAGTCGTCTTGCAATCTGAAGGTTGTGGGTATGATTTCAGATGTGTGAGCGTTTATGAGTGCGATTGGGTGAATGTGTCTCTAGGGTATAGCGCTTTGGGTGATTAGTATAACTAGAAGAGTTCTGTATAAATATAGTCCATTTACCATTTGTAGCTGTCAAACACATGATTCTTGCTGAAGGCACTTTCTGCGGGCAGCTTTGAGACACCTCTGTTAAAATGAAATGACATTTATTATTTGATTTACTTGAACTTTCAATTTGTTCAACACAATGAAGTGACCCATACATCCCCACAACAACTCACACCTAGACAAGAATGTAGTTGAATGATGAGTCATCTGTTTCCATGTTTTCGGTATGCGTCACAATTTGTGACAATATTTCCATCTAGAAAACACACAACTTTCTCCTTCCTGCGTTGTTACTGACATGTGTTGCTCGGTGGTTGGTTGCTTGCTTGTGTCCTCATGTCGCATACATGATGTCACTATCTGAGACGCAAGAATAAAGCAAACATATCTTTTTTATTTTACAAAGGAAGACTACAAAAATAGTAATGTGCAAGGGTGTGGGAATGAGTTAAACATTGGGGGGGACACATATTGGAAACCTTACAGATATGTAAATTGTTTAACATGTTTTATTGGTCAAAAATGTCTCAAACTCTTGATGTCCCTGCATGGCATTACGACATTACATATGGTAATATACAGTATCAGGATCTGACTTACAAAAGATAAAAAATCAACATCTGTTGAGGCTTTTCTTATACATAAAGATTTTTGACAACTGATTTGCAGATGTGTTTAGGCTTATACAGTCAAATCTGTTAATAGCTTAATGTAAGGATAACCTTTATTAACATGACTCATAGCTGTTTCTTCCCCTTATACTATAATAAAATAAAGCTTAACTTCTAATGTTTCCCTTTTGTTAGAATAGGATAAGAATGCTAATCGACACACATTATGGCCCAATGTTTGTCATGAATGACCTGAGGCTGGGGCACTGGGTTTGATATGGGACAGACGATAACTGGTTGGATTAGGATGCCGCTACTACACAACCTACCAGATAGACACCACAACGGTGACACATAGTCTACTGATAATCACTGAGGGAGAGAACATCCATTGCATTGGAGTGCCAGATATAAACACTATATGTGACCTTCTATGGGGCTCTTCGTCATCCTCTAACAGACGGCGACGGTCCGAGACGGGAGCCTCAGCGCTGATCTCTGTAAACATTCCTCTGCCTTAACTTAGATTAAATGTGCTAAAAGTTAGAAACTGTTTGAGAGTCGTTCCTTTAAGAGTCAGGGTTAGATAGAGTGTGATCGCTTCTGGGGACCAAGGACCGGAGAGACTCCGAGGTGTCTGACCGCCAGCAGGGTGCGGTAGGTCGGACAATAACCTCACCCCAACATTAAAAGTGTTCACTGATTTATTGTAAGACCTCACCTCCAGCCCTGTACCATCCTCTACTTTCTGTGTTTGTGCTGCAGCATTGCAGCTACTAAACATACAAAATAACTTCAGAGATACATGTCTATGGTACCACTTCAAAGCATAAAGGTGGCACATTTTAAAAATAAATGGAGAAAAAAAAATCTATTTCACCATATAAATGTGCAGAACACTTGTGGGATGTTCTAGTGCAGCTGATAACCTCATATTCTAACCCAAACCTTTATAGTACTGTGGAATTAATGAAATAATGACAAAAA
>JAHUTJ010009530.1:0-20071 GCA_036250325.1 Characodon lateralis
AATTGAACCTTCACACTCTGCTCTTACTGGTGCAATGTGCAATCAATGAAGACTGGCTACCAGGCTGGTCCAATTTAGCCATGAAACCTCCCACACTAAAATGACAGGTGTTTCAGTTTCATTGTCTTTACCTGGAAGTTCATGTCAGTGGAAGACCAAGACCAGCATTTAAGTTCTTCCAATGCCAGTTTAAATTTGTGGTGTCAAAATAGACATCAGGGCCGATATTCTCAAAGAATCTCAAGAAAAAGACTAAAAGTAGCTCCTAGTGACGTCAGTCTAAGAAAAATCTTAGAATTTCTCCGATTCTATAATTTTACTTAGAATTTTCCCTCAGTAAGATAAAAGTTATTCAAGAAGCATCTTAGGCCTTAATAGAGCTCCTAATGTGAGGAGATGTTAAGAGTTGTGAAGAGGACTTTTAGTGAGCATAGAAGTGTCTTAGGCAGAGAAGATGGAGGAAAGGCCGAGAGAAAGAAGAGATTTTCGTCAAACAACGAATAAGAGTAAATTAATAAAACGCTACTGGCTCGATTGCACAGGGATCCACCCCCTTAATAGTCGAGTAAATGAGCACATAAACTTCTATAACAATGAAACATTTATTAATATAGAGGGAAGATAAACTTTATCCTCCCCTTAGGGGGAAATTAAATAGTTTCAGTGGCAAGACAGATTAAAGGTGCACCTCTAGTAAGGTAGCGTTAGGAAGGATAAATAAATAATAGAAACAATTATAAATAACAATGAATAAAAAGTGAACAGAATTCCATTTTGTTTTGTTCATTTTACCAAACTAAATCTCTTTATACAAGAAGGCAATCACAGTAAAATGCTGAATTTTAATATTAATATGAAACTAATAAATATGAAATAGATGCAGTATGAAAACGACCAGCATGGTGAGTAAACATAATAATAAGTCAATCAAAATAACGATGAGCACGTAAACAAGCTACGTCCCAACATGTTGATGCTGTGTGACAATTAATTTAATCTTGCTAAGTTTCATCATCATGAAATCATTACGCATTTCTGAATCCAGTCTAAATTCTATCGGTTAATTTCTGTCCATTGATTACTAGGGGTGCATTTGTTTTCTTTTTTTGTCGTTTCTTTTAGAAACCAATCACAGCTCTTAGAAAACAGTGGTCACACCTAGCAGCGGGGTCAACCACACCTCCTCAATAAGATAGGAATTTTTAGGCTAATACCGGAGCTCTCTGAAAGGACTCTTAGTGAATACGGGCCATGTTATCTTTCATTTTAAGTTATACTCATATATGAGCAAAGTTCTTGTTGAAATCATTTACAGTTACTTAATGTTACTCAAATTCATATTCACAAAACTTTAGTCAACCCAATGGTAAATTGATTTTTGGCAGGTAATTTCCCCCATAATCCTGTGGTGCTTTAAGCTGCTGTCAAACTGTTTCTTATCTTCTCATATATGCTGGTGTATTGAAAAATACATTAAAGTCTAAACATGAGGAAATAGGAAGTGGATTTTGAGGATCATCAAATCATTTAAAGTGTGGATCACATTTTATGGGCTCCTTTTATGAATAGTGAATGTATTCTGGGATCAATAGTGTTGAATTCACAGTGTTCTGCATCAATTCTTTGCATTGTCCCTCTAATAACAAACTTTTTGCATTAATATATATTTTTTTTTTAAACGTGTCCTGTCCGACAGAGTAGCGCTCAGAATTGTTGTCTGAGTGCCAAGAAAAAGCCCAACAGATTAACTTTCACAAGAGGAGCATTACAGCTAATGCTTTAAAGTTCTGCTTATATTTATGAAAGAAACTTTATTAGAAACTGCTCTGAGAATATTTCAAAATACTGTTAGGTAAATTGGTCTCTCTAAATTGTCCTTAGGTGTGAATGAGTATGTGCATGGTTGTTTGTCCTGTATATCTCTTTGTTGCCCTGTGATGGATTGGTGACCTCTCCAGGGTGTTCCCTGCCTCTTGCTTGTAGACTGCTGGAGATAGGCACCAGCTCGCCTGTGACACACTATGGAATATGCGGTATAGAAGATGAATGAATGAATGAATGAATGAATGAATGAATGAATGAATGAATGAATGAATGAATGTTATTGTCATGATTTTTTGGTGATGATAAAAATGCAGAGATGAGGACGCATGATGAAAACAGGTTATAATAAAGAAAGGAACTGCGGTTAGGAGGTTAAGGACGATTACAAGCTGAGTTATTAACTGCAGAGGATCTGACAATGACTAAAGAGAAATGGGAGCTATTTATGCCGGGAAGGCTGATTACTGGAAGGTAACACAGCTGAGTAAATGAACAGATAAGAAAGAGCTGTGGGAGAGGATAAAACAATTTCTAATGGCATAGATGCCAAAGCTCAAAAAGAGTGGTGTTGACATTTAGAGGAAGCCAAAGAAAAACAAAAGTCAAGTGGGGGCATTATATATACACACCCCAAAATTTAGTTTTTCACAGCACTGCATGTGCACACAAGGTACAAAGATAAACACTCAAAGATATTCACAATCAATTCACCAACAATTAAATGAAAAAAGGGCCACTTATCATTGAAGGCCTGGACATTTTCTCAGTTTATGGTCACATATCTTCAGCTGACTGCTTATTGAAGATTTGTTGCATGCTTCTCTCTACATAAAGTACCTTGTGATGACTTTATAAAGAACATTGAACTAACTTACAGAGTCTCTGTGTTTCCTTTATAAGTCATAAAAATACAGAGGCTCCTAAGTTCATCACAGTTGTCACCCGCCCACGTCTTCCTGGGAGCTTACAGGAATTCTTGCTTTCCACACGCCTTGTCTGAGAAGTTACTCTAATTAGAGGCAGAAATCCAATCAAGTGCACATTCAGAGCTGTACTCAGTAACAGCAGCATGTGTTCTCAGTGGTAAATTGTGCTTTATGACAAAAAGGTCTGTGCCATGCTTTTCTGCCTCAATGAAGTTACCATTAATAAAGGACATTTTTCTGTTCTGTTCATTTTTCAGCTTGATTGACACTTTTATTTTCTTTGCGGCTCGTATACTGAGGCTTCATAACAAATTGGGTAAGTATTTATAGCTTCACAGGAGCTTGAATTTCTTGGTGGATTTTGATGTGAGGCACGTGCATCATATCATGCTGTGTAGAGGCAGAAACCTAATTAAAAAGTAAGAAAAAGTGGTGCATGAATCCCACTTCAGACATCCAGGAATTTTCTCTGCTGGAGTGGATGCAAAGTGAGTTTTCCTGAACCAGATTTCGATCCGCATGGTACTGACACATTAGTTCCTTATAAACAGACCTGTGTACATTGGCTTGTAAAAGTTAGTCATTCAGCTTTTTCAAATTTTGTCAAATCACAACCAAAAACTCCAGTGCATTTTATTGGGATTTTATGTGACCAACCAACACAAAATAGCGCATAATTGTGAATTCAACAGGAAAATTATTCAAGATTTATATATATGGATATATTCTAAGATAAAAAAATAAAAAAAACGTGGTGACTTCAGAAAGCAACTGGTTGCACAGGATTTTGTTTAACGGTATCATAGTAGCAAGGGGTGAACACCTTATGTTTTAGATTATATGTAAAGCTCCTATAAAACCATGCATCCTTGAATGTGAAAAGGTTGAAGAAGCATCAAACTTTTCAAGGCACTGTAAAAAAGAACCCTAGAAACAAAGGAAAACAAAGATCTGTATCAAAATTGATGTTTTCATCGAAAAGATTTTAGAGCTTTCAGGCTGACACATTGCTGGAAACGTCCTTGTCTCCTGTGTGATAAACACACCTAGGGATAGTAAAGTCCTTTGCTTTTATTCATGCATTCGTCTCGATTCAAACATGACCTGGACAGCGCTTCTAAAATCCAAAGGCAAAAGGTGGAGGATGAGGCGGGGATAAAGTAGTAATGGAAGAAAAATATTGTTTCATCTCTATTACAGAGGGCTTTGAAAAAGTCCCTCTTTTGTCTTCACCTTCATTAATTCAGCAACGCAGATAAGTGAAGGAAGGAGTGAAACAAGAAAGAAAGGACACTGCTCAAAGTGAACAGAGTAAGTGTAAAACACCTTTACCCATCGCCCATCCCGCAGTACACCACAGAATAGGAGGTAAACAACTTTTCAACATATAAATATTTAAATGTTTTATTAGAGGCTGCCTTATGAGGAGGCTAAGGCGAGCTTGGGGATTTAGCTCCAGCAGCAGACACAAAGTCAAACCCAGTCAAAGACAAATCTATTTTGTCAATAAGAGCAAGCAGTCTTTGGACATGGTGAATAATATGGATATGTGAATAAATGATTCATGTGGACCTGAAATAACGTATCACATCTTTTAGAATATGCATGATTAACCCATGGAGGAATGGAATTCTGGAAAATTCTCACTGACAAGGAATTACTTTGTTTTGAAACATTTAGACATATTAGAACGGTGTGTACAGATTTTGCTGCTTATTGTATGTAAAGAGTGAATGTTGCATCCTTTCCAACAGATATCCAACAGATATGGAGCTAGACATCACTCAGCTACATCAAATTACATAAGGGGCAGCACCCTTGCTTCATTCTACCTTTTATATTTTCATCATACTTTCCAAAGAACTGCTTACAACCTTGGCTTTTACACAAGATTGCCCTCTTTTGATAAAACACACATGTGAGCAAAATTACATCAGGCAGTATGTAAATTACAACAGCAAGTATGTCAGCATATCAATGTGATTGACCACCTGTAAAATTTCAAAAGTGAGATATGTTTGACATATGTACAATGCCATGAAAAAGTATCCAAACTGAACTGCCCCTATGTAAAAAGGTAAGAACATGGTTATGTCCTTGTTAAATTATGACATAGAAAAGAATCCAAACAACATCTAAAGCAATGTAGACCTCACTTGCCTCAGTAAACATTAGTGTTTGTTATTCAATACTAAGAACATCTTACTGCAAAATAGCATCTTTCCAAGGTCAAAACTACTGCTGGCCAAAAGGCATACATAGGCAGGTCATAAATTTGTCAAAAAATATTCTGACAATCCCTGTGATGTCAAAAGGAGCTGGTTTCTTTCAGGACCAAAGTGCATACAGGAGTGTGGGAGCCGCATGCTGGGTAGAAGTCTTGATTACAAAAACTGATAACTTACAAGGTTTAGCTGATGCTCATGCCCATAGCAACACTGGAAGTCAGCATATAAAAATGTTTTTTTACAAGGCATACATGTTAAAAGTTTTTTTGGGTATTTTTGTTAATACTTGTACATCTGTGTTCAGGGGATCTGTTTTTAATGGATTTTATGTGGTCACTGGAAAACATTTATCTGTCTCCAGATTCACGTTGCTCCAAGATTGTGGGGAAAAAATAAACATGATAGTGGACATCTGTGACCAGAGTAGAATACAAGGTGTAAACAGGATATGGAGCATGGACCAGAAAAGAAGCAAGAAACCGGCAGACACACAGTTGAATCCAGAGATAAACAATGAAAACCAAACAGCTTATAAACAGTGGCAGGGAGGAGAAATGACCAGTGGATCAGAGCAGCTAATCAGATTAAATGTGGAGCAGCTGTGGCAAAGATAGTGCAGAGCAACTGAAGGAGGGAGGCAAATTAATACAGAAGAACAGGAACATACAGAGGTCCAGGGAGGTAACAGAAATAGCTAAATGTAACAAGACACAAGAATGAACCATGAACAAAAATTTTTAATTTTTGAATTGTGTTTGTCCCATTATATGTAGTGTGAAACTAACACAGCATTGCAGATAAACAACAACATGTTTGTGGTAATGTAATGATGCAGACCTGCTTTGCTGATTTTTGGATAATTTATTTTTTCAGTTTCAGTTTCATAGGTAGAACATGTTTTTATTCATATTCAATATTTTTACACTGGTTAGTCAAACCTTAGCTTCTTGTGGTCATCTTGTGGAATTGCAATAACTAGACCCTATAAAACCATTCAGCCCTTTAAAAACATTCCACATTTATGTTTGGTCGATTAGAAATTCTTATCAGTCCTCCATAATGAGAAATTAAAAACAAAGTTTGGGAGGACTTTCATAGTTTAATTGAAATTAAAAAAAGCTTTTTGGCATTTGAATAGGTCTTCAGAGCTTTTGTCGTGACATGCAAAGTTGAGCTCTGGTGAATCCTTCATTAATCAGCAGTCCTTGAACTGCTTCTGCAACTTGATTAAAGTCCACATGTGCTGTGCTGAATTTATTAGACATAATTAAAGAAGGCAAAAGCTTGTCTATTTAAGTTCTCACTGATGGTGGTGAGTGTCACAAGTACAGGCAAGCAGGTAAAGGAGGTAATGTGTGACATCTTCAAGACAGGGTTTTGTTGAGTCAAATTTTAGATTGAATAATGTAAAATTTGGGCTATATAATAAATAACCAAAACATGTTGTCTATATTGTTATGGTAAATGGACTGAATTTATATAGTGCTTTTCTAGCCATACCGACCATTCAAAAGGTATGACATTACAGCCATATATACTCAACTGCACTCATAAATGTGCACACATACATGAGATTGGTAGGCAACTTGAGGTTAGGTGCTTTGCCAACGAACATATCGACGTGTGACAGGACAAAGCTAGAATCGAACCCACAACGTTCGAATTGCAAGACAACTATTCAACAACAGAAAAAGGATTTCAATCTTCCAATTTATTTAAGAGCCTGGGTTGGTCTGCTGAACCAATCAGGGACTAAGAATCTTTGTTAAGCAGCCTACCACGTGTCACGAGTGGCTGTCTGAAAAGTACAAAAATGTAGGTAATGAAAGGGATATTCGTGTCCAAAAACAAGAGTTTCATTATAAACTGCACGGAGGGATAACAAACAAAAACTTGCCTGAAGCTGGTTCAACAAGGCCTAGTTTTATTTGTGCAGCCTGGACTAAGAAACCTAAAAACTGCATTTGGGTTTTACTACTTAAAGATTTGTGCCAAGTTGCAATCCTGCTGATTAGGCTTCACACTAAATCTGTAAGCCTATACAATAGGCATTACCGCTGCCTCAATCAGGGACATTTTTAGGGTCTCATAACATTGGGGGCTTTAGCCCAAATCCAAAATATTTAGATTTCAATAAGACAATTTATTGTTATTTTAAAGTTAAAATAATATAGGACATATTGTACCAGTTCTCTGTCTCAGCTGGTTTTAGACTGAATGTAAATTATTGTGAATCAAACAAAAAAGGTTTGCAATAATTTTACTTTTTATTTTTGTTAGAAGCTGAATGAAGGNATGAAGGACAAGGAGAAACAGAGTTTAGGCCTGATGAAAAACCATTTTGCTGAAGCAAATAATGACACATTTTGAGGTATTTAGAAATGAACTTAATCTGAATTTTTGCTGACAAAAGTTTTTCTTACACTCAGAGATGTTTACTATGGCCCAGATAAATGTGTTTCTTTTGTCATCTACATAAATTACCTTTTTTAAACATTACACTCTCATCACAGTGTTCCACTCCTGAGGCTCCATTGTCTTTATTCTTATTTCAAAAAAGGAAAGTGGTATAAAGTTGATTTTCCTAAATCTTAGTCACTTGGTAAAATCCTAAAACACATTTACTGTATTATGCCAGGAGCTTTCAAAACATTTTATTAAAATTGTTCCTTCTTTTATTAACCTGTTCTCTTTTATCACCATCTTTTCAGCCCTTCATTCCACTTTTGAAGAAATTTGGCCTGCCAAAATTAATAAAAGAAACATTTTACAACACAGTCTTTTGTTCTGCATGTGAGACATTAGGGCAGTTCTTACTATTAAACACTTTGAGAGGAAAGGGTGTTAAGTTGTGGTGTTTAAAATATAGCATAGAGCCTCATCCTGGACCGTATCAGTACTAATATTACAGTTATTAATAACTGTATAAATATGGTATGTATGTCTCACCTTCAGTAAAACTGTATCCTTGTTTAATTAGTTGAGTTTATATAATATTACATGTGTAATTCAGAAAAAAAAAATTAATATTTAACTAATCAATGGTTCACTTGTGATTAATTGCTATGATTTATTTCTTAATTATACTGCATCTTTAAACCCAGAGCTGTATGTTTAGAATCAGCACAGAAGATGAAAGAGAAGAGGGAGACTTACTTTTGCTCTTTCTACTACGTCTTACTGGAACCAGGAGATATTGTCCTGTAGACTTTTTTCTGTCTACATGTAGAACTAGACTATAAGACCGGCTGCAGCAATGAGATGCAATGTGATGATCTGAAGGACCTTTTAATGTTTTAAGTTACGTTAGGATTGAATGCTTTTATTTTGACTGAAGTAAAGGACCAGATATTTTCACATTATGATGCAAATCCAGCCAGAAACTCACAGAGAAGGTTCCTGCTGTTTTCTATCACAGACAGATCATTTAACTTCACCTGTAGCTCAGGTGAATGTTCCTCATCATGACCCTGAAGATGCTTATTAGAGTGAACCTCCACCTCATGTCTTCGAGGGTGAATAAGTGATTAGCTGTAACTTACAATTAGCCCATTCCAAGTCAGCAGTCAGGTTTTACCGCTAACTTCGTCTGGGTTTTACCGCTCTGCTTCCACCTGCTCCCGAACACACACCCACCAGGCTCCCGCTCTTTGGTTGGCTCTGTGGTTGCTCTGAAATGAGCCCTGTTTGAGGCGCTCAGTGTAACCTTTCAGGTAATGAAGGAGGCAGGTTGACCTGGAGTAAACTGCTGTTCTGGGCTTCTCCAGAATAGAGTCTGTCTCTGGCTGTGCGCGTAGTTGCGCATTAGTGGTGCCGTGAGTGCACAAATAGCTATGTTTTGTCTTATCCTTTTAACTCATTGTCAGGTTAGGTGGAGCGGGACGTTATTATATGGAACACAATTGAAAAAAATCTGATAGTTTTTTAAATAAAGTCCAAGTCTCTGTCTGTGAAGTCCAATACCATTTTGTGGCTGCATCTTTTTAATACTTCTAAATTTCTTCTGTCAAGAAGTCCGGGGCTATTCAGAAAACCTCCGGGGCTTCCGCCCCGGAAACCCAGGTCTAGCAATGCGCCTGTCCTTAATCATATAATCTTCAAATCACTTAAGATTTGAACATTATTCATCTGATTTACTTCAAAACAATGTGTTCATGACTGTGTTCATGACTGAGTTTTGTCACAATTTGTCAAAGTAAACACATGTTGAAAGTGCCTTGCTATCTAGTTGTTGGCACAAGAAGGTGTGAAAAAAATAAACTGCAAAGTTGCAAGATGTTGCAATGTTAGAAAGGAAAGTTCTGAAATTTGGTTTCTCAGCACAGTTTTCTTTAAATCCTGGATATTGTACTGTTCTGGAAAACGTTTGACTATATTTTTAATAGCACAGGAAGGTTGGAATAAAGCACAGGTGGTTTATATCACAAATTGGGTTTCACATCCAAAACCTTTAAGATCTGATAATAAATCTTATGCTATGGCATGCAGATATTTCGCTCCGATCTTTTTTAAAAAAAAATTTATGTAGTGACTTGCTGAAGTTTTCATACTTCGAGTAACAACCACAAACTTTAGTGCATTTAATCAGGATTTTATGTGAAAGACCAACACAAAGCAGTTTAGAACTGTGAAGTGGAAGGAAAAGGACAGGTTTTGCAAATAACAATCTGTGAGGTGTGTATTTATAGTCAGCCTCAGTATAATCTCACACCTCTAAACAGGCACCACAGACCTTGCAGCCACAACTATGGGCGGCCACATCGACGAGGCAGAGAAGTTACTAATTGGCTTCAGAAGTCACCTAATTTGTACATTGTGTTTAAATGTAATCTCAGAATAAATCCAGCTGTTCTGTGAGGACCTCAGTGGTTTGTCAGAGAACCTTAGTGAACAAACAACACCATTTAGGCCAAGGAACACTACAGACAAATCTGGAAAAAAAAGTTAAACATCTAACAGAACACTGTTCAATCTTTTGTCGTCTTCCGTTTATCCAGGACTAAGTGGTGGGCGCAGTAGTCTCAGCAGGGACATCCAGAATTCCCTCTCCACCAGATAACTCATCCAGCTTCCAGGGGAATGCCGGGGCCACCTCAGCCGACTCCTCTCAATGTGGAAGAGTAGCAGCTCTACTCCAAGCCCCTCCCGGATGGCCAAGTTCCTCACCCCATCTCAAAGGGAGTGCCAGGCTACCGTTCAGAGGAAGCTTATTTCAGCCACTTGGGATCTCGTTCTTTTGGTCATCACCCAAAGTTTATGAATGTAGGCGAGGGTAGAAATGTAGACTGACGAGTAAATTGAGAGACTCGCCTTTTGGCTCAGCTCTCTCTTCACCACAGTTGACCGGTGCGGCTGCCATAGAAATGTGAGCGCTACACTGGTCTGTTGATCTCCCTCTGCATTCTCCCTTGCTCATGAACTTAAACCCCTCCTCTTGAGGCATGGACCCTCCTTCAACCCAGAGAGGGTAACCACTCTTTTCCAGTCGAGAACCATAGCGACTTGGAGGACCTGATCCTCATCTTTGCACTTGATCCCCTCCGACCCTAGGCAGGGCCTACAAATCCTGTAAATGAAAGTTATAAACAGAACTAGTGACAAAGGACAGGTCTGCCAGAGTCCAACATGCACTGGGAGCAGGACCAACTTATCACCGGCTACGCAAACCACACTGCCTCTAGCAAAAGGACCCAAACTCTGTACCCCTGAAGCACCCCTTACAAGCACCACGAGGGACACAGTCAAAAGCCTTCTCCAGGTCCACAAAGCACATGTGGACCAGTTGGGCAAACTCCCATTAACCTTTGAACACCCTGTAGAGGTTATAGAGCTGGTACAGTGTTCTGTGGCCAGAACAATCCAATCATCGGCCAGACTCTCTTCTCCAGCACCCTGACGTAGGCATTTCCAAGGAGGGGGGAAAGTGATCCTTCTATAATTGGAACAGACCCTCCGGTCCCCCTTCAATCCCTGGTCTGCCAGTCCAGGGTCACTGTCCCCAACTGCCGTGTAATGTTAAGGGGGCCCGTCAGCCATGACAGCCCCACAACAACCAGAGATTTGAGGCACTCAGGGAGAATCTCATTCGCCCCCGATGCCTTGCCGGTGTGGAGCTTTCTCATCACCTTGGTGATTTTAGCCCGGCTGATGAGCTAGTCCAACTCTGAGTCCCCAGCTTATGCGTCCACCTCGGAAGACATTTGTTTGAAGATCCTCAAAGCATTCCTTCCCTGCCAGCCAGGCTTGATAGGATTCAGCTTGACGGCCTCCCTCACTGCCGGTGTTCACCATTGAGTTTGGGGATTGCCGCTGCGACAGGCACCACAGACCTTGCAGCCACAGCTGTGGGTGGCACATCGACAAAAGAGGCAGAGAACACTCCCGCTTGGACTTCAGGTATCCAGACTCTCTCGAATTATGGAAATAGCTCTTTTGGAGGTGGTAGTTGAATGTGTCCCTGACCGAGGAAGCCGCAGATGTTCCCAGCATTGCTTAGTAGTGGCTGAGTTTGTTACCACTGAAGGCAAACACTCTGGCATCGAAGTGCTGGCAGCCTCCTATTTAAATACTCCTCAAAGCAAGCAGCAGATCAGTCGTACCTGTCATCCAGCACACCTGAGAAACTCCAGCACCATCTGGAAACTGAAAACGAAGTCACAAACAAAGCACAACACACACACTGAACCCAGGCCCCCGACAAGACTACTGCTCCAACAATTACATAGCATTTACATACATTTTGTGGCAGCGATACATGCAGTTTTATTTTTATTTTTTGCATTTCAGAGTTGCTATACTCATACCAACCACCAGCAGCCTGGCTGAGCCTAAGATCAAATTATCAATGCTACAGCATCAGATGCAGTGAAAGGTGATGCTAAAACATTTACTTATGTATTTTTATAGGCCACTAATCCAAAGGCAGATATGCAGCGATGTGATGCGGATAAAAGAGCAGAGTTTGGCACCAATGATTTTCAAATAGTCTTCAAATTTACTATTTGCAGTACAACCTTTGTTATCCATTTTCAGATTTCACTGTTTTGCAAATTCAATGCAGGGGGGACTGATTGTATGTTTGAGCTTAGGAGGGCACTACAATGAAATAGATTTCTGTGTTGTTTCTGTATATAAAACAGAAGTGAAGAGGACAAAAATAAAAAGAAACCAGGACCCAAACTAATGCTCAAGTGGGACTGGAATGCAGCAAGCATCGTGAGCACATCCATTTACCCTGTATGGCAATTTAAAGTAATGTGAATACAAATATTTTCTTTGCTGAAAGGCAGCTACCAGACTCTCTCGACTCACAAATTTCAATGCATCAGCTTCTAGCCAATTGTTCATGGTAACTAAAGCTTCTTAGAGTAAATTAAAGAATCAAACCATCCCTGCCCTTTGGTTCCGTATATGATAAATGATTGATTACAGTCATTAGCGAGATAGAACACTAAGCTCTCCACTGTTCTCCAAACTAATTGTAGCCTGCGTGGCTTGAAGTTCTTAGAGATTCAGGTAATTATGCTGCACTTTCACTTTCCTACCGAGTCTTAGAGCCACTTGCTGAAATGACCTGGCATTACAACTAATCTGTCCTCTAAAGCCAGATTTCCTGCTCCCGTGTCTCTAATAACAATCATTTGTTATCCTCCTACTCAGAGGGATCAAGTTAGAAGAGATTGTCTGTGTTAAATGTGAGTTCTGGAGGACACGAGTCATCGCTGAGCAATCACAATCAGGTTTAATCTGAATTCAAACAGATGGAAACAATCTAATTTACAGGACAAAACATCCATGATGACTTCAAATGTCGGGATTATCGCTGAGGGCATTTCTAATTTAAGTTCAGAGCACGGTTAGGAGCTGTAATGCTCACAGTTGACCATTGTTAAACGAAATACAGAAGCAATACCAGTCATAATGGGGCACATATTACTTATATTGCTTATATTTACTGTATGTATCAATTTAAGGCAAGAGATCTAGTTTACAGGATATAAAACAATTTATTTTTTTATTTTTTTAAACATTATTCTGTTCATTGTTTAGGGTACCCAAAACTTAATTAGTGAGTAATAATAAGATATTGAGTTTTAAATCTTAAATGGTTTTAAAGTCTCAACAGTGTCTCATCATATTAATACTTTGATAGTGTCCTTAACCTGTGTTTTTTAGTTTCCATTTCTTCTTCCTCATGTTTTCTGCTACATGTTCTTTTTAAAGTTCCAATCAGTAAAAAAAAAGTCAATATGCAGGAACAAATACATTAAAAACCTTAGATATGAGGATTTAACAGGCTGTGATTAAGCTTGCACTTAACTAATCTGATAGGAGCAGAAATGTGTTTTACTGTAATCATTTAAGCACTTCATGAATGAAAATCTTGATAAATGTTGTATGATCTGTTTTTTACATAATTTTCCTTCTGAAGGTTTGACGTGACAATCTGCACCATTACAGATTTCATATTCTGCTCCGGGTCCTCTCTGATATTCTGCAGCTTCAAGACTTAGCATCGCACCTCTTTCTACCCTCAAAGTGGTGAATGATTTAAAGTTGTCTTCAGCACTTTCAGATAAGTGTCATATGTCATACACAATATGTCATGATCTTGGGGTGGTTATTGGTGTTTGCTCTTTCTTCTTTGAGCTGATATCATCCTCCTTATCCTACTCTTATCAAGTCACATGTTAAAAAGGACCAGCAGGATCACCAGATTGTCGAACTCTGGTTGCAGTATTCCAGCTTTTCTCTTGCTATTAGCCCTGTGATTTTGAGGTTTTAATCTTTGTTTCCTTGTCTTCTAGTACCACTCACCTGGATTTTACCTTGTGTCTCTTTTGTAATACCACTGTACTCTGTCATCTTTAACGGCACCTGGGAGAAGACCACAGACATGCAACCATACCTCACAGATAGTTTGCCACCACTGACTTAGATTGTGCCTAATTAAACCACCTATAGAAATAGCCTTTTGAGACCAATATTAAGCCTATAAGTAAGAAAGTTACTTTTCATTACTCACCTAGAGTGCTGTAAAAAATATTTGCCCCTGCAGATTTCTCCAATTTTTGCTTTTTTTGTTGCACTTAAAGGTTTATATAATCAACAAATATTGTATCAGTCAAAGATTACCTGAGTAAATATAACTAAAGTTTTCAAATGATAATTTAATTTGTTTTGGGAAATTAGCCATCCAAAACAACCAAACGTGAAAAGAAATAAGTGCCCTGTTTGCTAAGTCATGAATTAATGGAAAATAACCACCTATTTGGATTGAATTCATTTAACCACATCTTGGCCTGATTACTGCCAGACCTATAGAATCAGAAAATCTCTTAAATGGAACCTCTATGAACACACGTATAGGAGTATAAGATGTAAAAGCAACACATCATGACAAGATCAAAATGAATTTAAGAAGAGATAAGAAACAGAGTCACTGACATCTAAAGGTTAAATAGCAACTTCTAAAGACTTGATTATCCCCCCCAAGACCTTTGAGGAAATGTTCAGTTTTCTGACGAGACAAAAGTGGAACTTTCTGGAAGGTGCATACTACATATTCCATAAAAATGATAAATCCTTTCGTCAAAAAGAACATCATACATACAGTTAAACAGGATTGTGTTAGTGTGATGTCTGGGGAAGCCTGGAAGCTTCAGAACAAATTCTTTAGTTTAAAGGGGCACTTGAGTTTCACATAATCCCTGGTTGGTATAGATAGCTTTTTTCCCTTAATATTTGAAATTATCCTTCGAAAACTGTTGTATTCACTCAGGCTATTTTTTTCTGATATTAAAATTAGATTAAAAGTTTGATATGAAATAAAAAAAAACATTAAAAAAATAGAAGACATATAAGGGTGCAAGTACCTTTTTGAGGCAGTGTACCCAATTTAAATCAGATGTCAATTTATCCAACTTTCCTCCCTGCCAGAGTAATTCCAGCGCTAATTTGTAATTATTCCGGGAATACACAAACTCCAAAACTGCAACAGACAATCTCTTAAATTATCATTCTCTGGTATTTTATATTTAGCTCCTGCTTCGGTGTCTACATTCAAAAAGACAAACGTGACACAGTCAGGAATAAAAATTACATGGGAATCCAATCTGCACCTGTTTGGCTCCTCTCCTTCAAGAGTTTTTAGGAGAGAGATAAAGAACATGCTGCAGTAAGGTAAGCACAAGAGGTTTAGATCTCAAGAAATACACCACACAAAAACATCTGCAACATTGACATTTTTTGAGTCATATGGCTATTTTCAATGGATAAATATTGTGTGCAGTGACCAAACAAATCTGGGGCATGAATACACAGTCATAGCGGTCCAGTAAAGTATTTACCCCTTGTTCTCCAACATTCATCCTCAGGGAGAACTCCTGTAAAAGTTTTAAAAAAGTGTTCTTGCTCCAACACCTCTGAATCAAATGGTTGAATTACCTTCTCAGGCTGTTATCGAGTTCTACAGCAGTGTGTTATTGACCAGTTCATTTAAACTGGTCTGCTAAAGAAAGAGTACATCTAAAACTTGGACAAACACAGCCCTTTCTGGAACTGGACTTGAGGACAACCGACATACAGAATGTACACAAACTCTACCACTGCAAAGCCAGAACTCCTTTAGCATTAAAAGATTGCTCAGAACAGGAGCAAAACTTTGCTGAAGAAATGGATGTTTGCATTGTCTTATAAAAGTTCCTGCCACAATGTCCTGATTCAAATGTTTCATGACTGTAGATTTTTGCTAAAGTAATTGATCCACAAACCACAAAGTTGAGTGTACTTCAATTAGAGATTATGTGATAGACCAACAAAAAATAGTGGATGACTGTAAAGTGGAAGGAAAGTTTTACTTGGTTTTAAAATATTTGTAGGTCTGGACCTTTACTAGGGCAGTTATTCCAATGGCATAAAATGACATAATGCCATAGGAAAATTACCTTCCGTATCGCCTGACGACGCATTTGACACATATGAGTGTGTAACATATTCAGTTGGATCGCCAGCTACACCAGGCTCCCACAGATTTTATAAGAGGTTTTAAAAAATTCCCCCACATGAGCAGTACACCTCTCATGTGTCATATTTACCATATGTGAGCTACTGTTGCAGAATAAATGCAACTTTGAATCAAATATGTCCAGGTGAGGCAGCAATGACATAATGTTGTGATGCAGGATACTTGAAACTGAAAATTACGGCACGACCTACTGTTTGATTTATCTGGCAAATAAATATTTGGCATTCACAGGCCATTAAAAGGTTGTTTCAAGATGGAAATAGGAACAGGAATAGCAATAGGAATAAAAATATTAAAAGAGACTGTGATATCAAAAGCACTGTTCTCAGCAGAACGCTGTGAATTCTACTCACTGATCCTGGTATACTGCAGCACATAAAAAGTGTCATACATAATTAAAAGACCTGACAAGTCTAATATAATCTTGTTTATCTAAATCATTCCATTATAGCACTGGGTGTATGTTTATAAATGCCCTGCTGGAAGGTGAACCCAGGCCTAAGTCTAAAGTCCTCTGTAGCTTCTAGCAGGTTTTCTTCCAGTATTGCTGTGTATTTAGAGACAAGCCCAAATTCCTTCAAAGTCCTGGCAAATTTAGGTTTAAGATCATCTTTTAATTTAACCAACATGTTTCATCTCACTATCAACATCAATCGGATTAAGAATCTGTTCAGGGAGATAAGCTCAAACAACTCATCACCAAAAATAAATCATCAAAGTACTACTGGAAATACACAAAAATTGTTTGACTGCTGTAATGCCAATAGCTATTGTTCAACTAATTATTGGGAAGGGTAACAATTATGTTTAACTTGCATTTTTCAAAGGAAATGCAAACAAGCATATATTTTTCAAAATCATTACTCCTTTTACATACTGTGCTTTTAAGAGATGCCCATCTCATTGCCTTTCAGAACAAATATTTTGGTTACATTAAAAGTCTGATGACAATCACATTTAATGAGTAATTTAATGGTCATTTAATGACCACGCAAAAAAATCAGATGTCAGCAAAAAAATCGGAATTGAGTATCAAGACCTGCACTGTAAACGTAGCCAAATAAATGTCTGAAGCATTCATAGAACAGCTGGATTAATATCAACATTAAATGGCACACAGATTAACACTTCTTACTAAGGCTTTTGGATGCACTGGATTAAATTGAGGAATATCAGAATAGAGACAAGTGCAAATGCATGCCACACTCTTGAGATTTTTATTTGCAAAAACAAATAAAAAATTAAAGAACATAACATGTGTTTGTGACTTAGTTTACACCTGTTTATAATGATCATGTTGCTAATGAAACAAAGCAGCATTTTCCCATCAGGACAAGCATCTGAAATTAGCTCCTCATTTTCATGTACAAACTTTAGTCTTCTGCCTTTTTCTCAGGAGAAAGAGGTCAGCTGTTTGCAGCAGAGCAGCTGCAGAGCTTCTGCGTCTGCAGTGAGACGTGTCACAAACACAGGTGACTTCTCCTCTCTCTTTCTCTCTCTCTCTCTCTGTCGGTTCTCCGTGTCTCTGTCACTGTTACGTGTCTCCCTGTAGCCAATATCTCCAGGTGGGGCAGGTGGCTGCTGCACCTTTTTAATTTTTCTGCAGATCATTCCATGTGGCACAGAGTTTCCTAAAACATTTATGACACATATGCCCATGGAAACACAACTGTATCCACAATTAGGACAAACACCACCCTACTCATCCTCACACACACACACAAATACACACACATGATGGCACACTGATTTGCAGCAGATTAAAAACCCTTGATTGTCCAGAACCGTGTGGAGAGCTCTCAGCACGGCAGAACTGCATACAGACTGTTCCCTTGCCAACCATGACATGCACACATAACCACACACACCAACGCAAAGTGGTACCTAATAAATTGTGTTCAGCCGCTGGCCTGCTGCACCCCGTGGGTCAGTATATGGAGAAAAGAGCCATTAATCATATCGATGGGACGTGTGTGCATTAGCACAGTGTGTGTGTACATTTTAGCTTAAAATATTTGGGTACAGGTGAGGTTTATTGTGTATTTATGTGTCATTAATGTTGAAACCTGACTTGAGGTACAGTATCTTTTGGTTTTATTGTGTATCTCTTATCCAGCACTTTTCATGTCTGTGGTAAAGGTTGATCGACCTGACTGACTGCCCTCAGGCTTCCCTCTATTCTGCAGCAAGCCTGTATCTCTTCACTACAGTTTTATTGCTTTTTCCAGTCCAGCTTTCTTTCTACTTTTCTTCCTACTTTCATGACATTTTTTGTTCCTGGTTTAGCTCAAGTAATTAATTTCACTCACTTATCCCCTCCCCGTACCACTCCCTACTGGGTTCTTTCTTTTTTTTCCACCACTTAATCTCGCTCTTTCTCCCCTCATGCATTATCTATCGGCTCACGGCTTGTCAGGTCACCTGACTTCTGTAACGGGAGACAAGGAGGCCAGATTGCACAGCGTCACGTTAATTCGCTGCGGCTAACTGTTCATGCATCCAAGAAGAAATCGATACACCAGCCTCAACCATTACCTCTGCAGCATCATCGTCATGGTCATCATCACTGCTGTCTCAAAAACACTGGTTGCCCTTTCAGGTACACATGGTTTCTCATGTTGACCACAACATTACTCACACTATCAACAAAGGTTTTTTAGGCTGCTCTTTTCCTCCACAGGAAATTCAGCTTTTAGAAATATGCACTTCAAGAAGCAGATTTTTGTCCTTTTCATCCTTTTTTTAATTTGTTTGTAATGGCTCTTCCAAGACAACTGTTTTCAGTAACTTTTCTATAATCAATACTCAAACACATTCATTATTTTCTCTAGTTCCTCTAAAAAAAAACCCACCTCTTCTTCTGTGTAAAGGTCCAAAGTGAAAATTTAACTCAGTATTTTTTTACAATTATCTCTCCCTATTTAACAAAGTTAAAGGCTTTGCTCCTGCTGTATAAAGTAAACAGATTGTTTAATATTAAACATAATTTATAAAAACACTCAAGACATAAAAATATATTTTTGGTTATGACAAAAGCGGTAGAAAATGACTGACTGACTGACTGACTGACAATTGCATGACAGTAGAAATCTGATGTAACAATTATGATACAAAAGAAATTGAGAAAAGCAAGTAATTTTTCAAACAACAAAAAAAAAAAAAAAAACTGATAGTCTGGGGTTTTTTTTACAATTACTCCCATACTCTATGCTCCTAAGGCCATGGTTCTTTAACTGTGGTCAGCGGTGCTTTCTGATGTGGGCCATATGGACAGTTCCCCTGGGCAGCATTAGAAGGGGGTAGGGGGATGGGAGGCATACATAGCAGAAAATAAAATAGAACTTATCTGTCAGTTGTGCCTCTAACAAGTTTGCTACTGCTTTTATGCCCATGTAATGAGCTTCCCCAGTTTGCTGCTGAGTACAAGGAGGTTAGATTACATGCTTCCTGCAGAACTGTTCTGCACTTTATCCCACCCAGAATCTCAGATAATTGATTGTTTGGGGGCGACAGAATGAGGGGCACGTCCAGGGTGTCTGTCAGTGACTGCGCTATGTGGTACATGTACCACTGGCAGTACTTGAGGCACCTGTAGTTGTACCTATAGGACCTTTGGGTATCAAGAATTTAGAACGTAAATTTGACGCAATTTTACCCTTGTAACCTGAACTCATAATAACTTCAGACTAAACGATAAGGTTGTTTAACCACACCGAACTAAGAAAAATGCAGTGCTGGATATGTTGAAAATGACATATTTTAGCTGCCTTTCATTTACCTCTGAAGCTGAAGGAACTTGGATCCTGGAATGATGTCAACCACAACTTAACCGTATTCCAGCTGTCAGTTGGAAAACCAGTGGCATTTGCTAATGACTGAGTTCAAATTGTAATAGTGACAAATTTTAGTTTTTTGTTAATTGCTGAAGGAAAAAACAAACGTACTTTCCTTGACAGCGATATAAACATCTACTTAATATGAAGGTGTGTACATAGTAAACAATCTAAAGTATAAGACCCAAAACAGTCTGCAGAAAAACTAAAAAGTGTGCAAAGCTCAAGTAAACT
>JAHUTJ010009531.1:0-20058 GCA_036250325.1 Characodon lateralis
AGTAGTTTTGAACTTTTTTTTTTTTTTTTCCAGTTTCACATCAGTTTTTTTTTTTTTTTTTTTTTAGGTGCAAAACTTTTTTTTTCCAGTCTTCCAATTGTTGGGGGGAGGTTCAAAATAATTTTTCACGTTCAAATGTTTTTCTTTTGAACAAACCTTTATTTTTCAGGCTTAAACTTTTTTCTTTTGAACAAACTTTATGGCCCCAATTTAGCTCGATACTTAGCTGCCCTTTTACTTGGTCAATAACATAGATATTTCACTTGATAACTTTTGTTATTTGTTTAGTTCAATGCATATAACACAATGTGTTTTATTTTTTTCAGTATCTTACCTTTTTAGCGAAAACAAGGCCAACTGCTGGTATCTTGATTCCCAGGACAGATCTGAGCTTCCTTCATTGCTTGAAAACTGTCCCGATATTTACTCTAGTCTTATTCCGTCACCCATCAGACTCCAACTTTGCCCTTTTTGTCGCACTAGACAAACATTTTTTTTACTCTTGTGTGGAGTCTGTGATGTGGAGATGCACATGTGACTGGTCTTTTGTGTTCCAACTTCTAAAACAGTCGTCTGCCCGTGTTCTCTCGTTCTCTCGCTAAAGTGCAATAGCGGTGGAGGCTCTCAACATAGGTAAACATCACACCAATGTGCACGCCCTGAGAATTCGGCCCAAATTACACTCTAATGGACTGACTGTAGAGGCAACTGCTGTAAATAGTAGATAATCCATTTCACATGTCGGGCAATTGGAAGGGCATATATAGGAAAGAAAAATAATATTTAACTTAAAAACTTGCACTATGCATCCTTAACTTTCATCAACTAGCAGACAATATTGAGAGTCCACACTGTTTTGTTTTGGTGTCCTGTTTTAAAGTTGCACTGTAGCTCTGTGCATTTAGGTCACAGAAAGATTCTGCACGTGTTCAGCTTTAAAAAGTCATATTAGTTAAGTACACCTGCATGAACCGAAAGGGCTTTACTGAAGAGTTCAGGTACATATTCGTGTCGCGTTACACCCCTAGTGTTAGTGGTTACCCCTTGCAAGAATGTGGAAAAGGTCAAGGGGTATGAATATTTTTTTCAAGGCACTGTATGGATTGTAAGGAAGTATAAGGATTATAATATTTAGAAAACTGCAGATTTCATCAACTGAACCCTTAATTTTTGATGGGATAACTTAATACAAGTGTTTTAGGAGATGACCAAGCAAATTAATATTGCTGCTATGAAATGCGTTGCACTGAAGTGTTTTGGGAATATTCTGATGCAAAGATTTTCCTTACTCTGGGACCATTCACCTTTAAATAACTACCAGAAACTAACCATATTCTCCAGAGAAATAATTAATTTTCTTTTTTTACCTTTTAGCATGATGATTAATCGAAAGTGACACTAGTGTTGAAGACCCAGTTTTTGACAAAAGAAGACTTGGCATTTCTAACATAATTTCTTAAAGGAATAAGAAAATGTTCAGGTTTTCGGATTTCACCAGCAACATGGTAAATCGATCTGGGTTTCTGACCATCAGTGATACTTGTTGATTTTGATCAAAGCATATTTATTTGTTGATGACCCTGTTATTAAAAAAATAAGACCTTCTCTTAGTAAAGATCAATTTTCCAAGAAAAATATATACAATATCTGGAGTAAAATCAAACACTATACCTATTAAATAAAAAAGTCAGAATATACATGAGAGATATTGGTGCCTTCTGCTTTACCGAAAACCTGGCTGAGTGAGAACACCCCGGACTGCGCACTTCTGATACCGGGCTTTCAGATGTTTAGAACAGACCGCAACGATTTATCAAGAAAAAGCAAGGAGGCGGAATCTGCTTTTATATAAACAAAGGTTGGTGCAGAGACATTATAGTGTTGAAGAAGACATTTAGTCCTGACCTGGAGTCATTTCTAATAAACTGTAAACCATTTTATTCCAAACCTGTAGTTCAGACTGTTAAAAAGTGGACTGATGAGTTAAAGCAGATGTTACAGGCCTGCTTTCACTGCACAGATTGGACTGTTTTTAAAACTTCAGCCACTGATTTAAACCAAGGAGATCAAAACAGGGAAGAGAAGATACTGTGAGAACCTAAAGAAAAGCTTCTCACATGGCTACACCTCTGCCGTTTGGAATGGTTTGAAAAATCTGACTGCCTACAGGAGACCTTCTGCCCACCCAGAATCTTTGCCTGGCAAAGCAGTTGAATGGCTTCTACTACAGGTATGAAAAGCAGCATTTCACACCTCAACCCAACTCCTCTACATCCCATTCAGACACAAATTCTTGCTATACACCAACCACACCCTACCTTCAGACCCCCTCCCTGCACTAAGGATCTCAGAGGAAGATCCTTAGAAAAAAAGAAGGCCTCAGGACCTGATAATGTCTCCCCATGATGCCCGAAAGCCTGCGCTGACCGACCTGCACCCATCTTCAATGAGATCTTCAACAAGTCACTGGAGCTTTGTGAGGTTCCATCCTGCTTCAAACGCCCCATCATCATCCCAGTACTCAAGAAACCCACGATCACAGGATTAAATGACTACAGGTCTGTTGCTCTGACGTCTGTGGTCATGAAATCCTTTGAGCGACTAGTGTCAAAGCACCTGAAGGACATCACAGGACCCCTGCTGGTCCCCCTGCAGCTTGCCTACCAGGCAGACAGGGCAGCAAATGGTGGAGTCAACTTGGGACTACACTTCATCCTGCATCACCTTGACGACCCAGGGATGTACGTCAGGATCCTGTTTGTGGACTTAAGCTCAGCCTTCAACACCATCAACCCAGACATCATCCACCAGAAGCTCATCCAGCTCAAAGTCCTGGCCTCCACTTGTTAGTGAATCACCAACTTCCTGAAGGAGCAGCAGCAGGTGAGGCTTGGGAAGATTTTCTCCTGCACAAGAACTATCAGCACCGGCGCTCCCCCAGGGGTGTTTTTCTCTCCTCACTCCTCTTCTCCCTCTACATATGTTTTCTCTCCCCCCGTCCTGATCCCTGCATCTGCTTTTAGTCTGTGTTTTTCTCAGAGCCTCGCTTTGCATATCCTCCAAACTTGTAAATTATGGATTTGGTCAGCTGGTCTCTCAATGTAATTGATCAAATTTCTTCGACGGGAAGACAGGGTAAAGGAGAACCCTCTTGTCCAGACGGGACGTTCTTCTCTGGATACACAATGGATTCTTGGCAGCAGTGGAAGATTATGTCCCTGACTACGATGTCGGTCGAGGACGTAGAAGATGTGTACATATTTGGACTTTTGATTTCTGCTTTTTGGAATTGGTGGTTACCTGGCTTATCGAGTGATTCGGAAAACGTGGGCAGCTCTTCAAAGCATTCCAAAGCTGTTTGCAATGCTGAATGGAGTCTGTAGAGCGATCAACACTCAGACTGAAATGTTAAAACAGCAGAATCGCAAGCTGGACACGATTCTAGAATTGCAGTCTGGTAGCAGTTTGACTCAGAGTTTAAAGGATATAATCTTGGAATAGTTGTACACTCGAGATCTGTGGAAAGTATTAGAAATTTGGCTACTTGGATTCGCAATTGAGACATATCAGTAAAACTCTTAAGGTACTTGGAAATTCACAACTGCCTGAACCACAACATTTATTGTTTTTCTAAATCTGGCATCCCAATGTGGCCTTGGCAACTTCTGCTAACTAGCTATCGACAAAATGTCTCCTGGATGTTATATAAACACGACTCTCTTCCCCAGCACTCCCCTACCAGCTGTGTGCTGATAGGACTATGCGGCCGATTGAAAAAAAACTTCCACCTCTCTTCTCAAGGACAATGGCGCTTCTATCAGACTTTATTCTATTGCAAACACATTCAGACTTATTCGCACCCTCGAGATTCCACCGTACCCTTGCTAAATCTTTAAAATTGTGTGTGTTGCTTACCCCTGCTGAGTTTTTTTTGTACTATTTTAGATTGTATTCTGCTAAGAATACAGTCTGAAATATGATTTTTTTTCCCCTCCTATCTTACTTTACCTAAATGTGTGATTTCATTACTTTTCATAGATTTTCAGATTTCTCAGAAGGATTACCAGTGAAAGCCAAATATTATTAGTATTTGAAAGTTTGAACTATAACTGTTTTATACCAGTGATCCAGCTTAGAAGGATTCATAGATTTATTATTATTTAGAAAGACTGAATTAGGACCAGCTCTTGCCAGTAAACCCCCAAAGATTAACATAATTTGATTTGTTTTTCTATTGTTTAATTTTCTGTATCATTGTAATGTTTTTCCTTATGCACAGTGCTTTGTTGCTGCAAAGTGCTTAATAAATAAACTTGACTTGACACAAATGACTACACCGGACCCGTCTGTGAAACTCCTGAAGTTTGAAGATGACACCACTGTAATTGGACTGATCCAGGACAATGAGTCTGCATACACACAGGAGGTGGATTGACTAGTATACTGGTGTGGTCAGAACCACTTGGAACGTAACCCACTCAAGACTGTGGAGTAGGGCTGAAACAATTCCTCGAAGAACTCGAGTACCTCGATTTATAAAATCTCTTGTTAAATTATGTTTTACTATTCAGCGCAATGTGTTCCGCTCGTCTAGGTATTAGTGTTGCGCAATTCTCTCACTTCTGCCAATGAACTGTTGACCAGACCTGACGCATGGACGCTTAGGGATATTAGCAGCTATGGAGGAAGAAGACGAGGGGAAAGACGCGTCAAGAAAGAGACTTTTTTGGATTGTGATTATTGATTAATTAATATTCATCAAGAATTATAATTAAAAGTCATAATTTGAGAAAATCAATTTCTTAACCAAAAATCCTCATTTATGAATTGAAACCAGAGATGTCTTCTGGTGTTGTAATTGTGGCTCAACGCCTTTGATAATTACAACCGCTAAATACTCAGTAATAAGTGTTACTAGATTTCACCGTTTAATCAACCGTTTCTGCCGAAACATGGGGAAGTTTAACCTTATTTTGACTGACAAATCACTCTTGCACAAAATAAACACAAAAATGCCTTCTCTTTATCTACGTGAATATTTATTAAATCAACAGCCTGATCCACCTCGCTATTCCAATTCAATGATCTTCACCTAATCAAACATGCAAAGTTCTACACAGAACTAAACAAAATAAAACAAAACAGCAGTGGGTGTGTATGGAATCAACCAGCAGTTATGGCAAAAGTGATAATCTGACAAAGGAATATGGTGTTGAACGGAGGTTTGGGAGCGTAGCCCCCCCAACGTGTAGCTTAGTTACGGTGAGTCATAAAACTTCCCCCACCGCTGGGGATGTTCGAGAACACAAAGGCTTATAAAACTTTTGGTGGCAACTCATAAAACCTGAAGTTGGAGACAAAGAGAATGGTGAATTTCACCATGAGCTTATTATAGCAGTCAGTCTTACGGCGCACCTACGCTCAGGTGTTCGCACTGTAAAAACACAACTTGAGAAGTGTGGCGGCTTCAGAGTCCAACAGCAAGTTTCAAAACAGTGGCATGCACATACAATTCAGAACACATTAGACTGTAAGTGTCGAATCTAATCGCACCAAACTCCTATCTCTACCCTGTCCACACTACTTTACTAGAAATAAAATAATAAACAGAACGGAGTTACTTGGTGGAGTCTTCCTTCTGGGGCAGCGAGTGAGGAAAAGGGGGAGGGAGTTACTGCGCGTCCATGGTTAAACTCCAAGAAGAGCGGTCAATCTCCGTCCTCTAGCCTCCTTTGGCAAAAGGGGAAAATATGATCTGACTTTCAGCAGTCGACTGAAACAAAACAAGATGGCAATCCGTCTCCTTGAAACCTCTGTGAGAATTTTTTCTTCTGTTACGTGTTAAACTCACGTCTTCGATCGGCAAAGTGAAATTTCTGGCCTTCTTATTCCAGAAATGTCTTTCATGAATTTTTCTTTTTTGTTGGCCAACGGAGGAGAATAAAAGAAAATCCACGTGGGATCTCTTCTCCAGAATTGATGCTCCAGTTACTTCGTAACCGTGTCGAGGTCCCAAGCTGAAAGCACCTCCTTAAAGGGGCCACCTTCCTAAATAGCCTCCTATGACGTCAGACTTGGGACGTCCCCGTCCTATCGGCGGTGCCCGCTGGGATTTGTAGGAACAGACTATCCTGCAGTACAAAATGGCTGATGACGTTGGAAAGGCATAGTGGCGTCCAGCAACGTGCAAATGGTCCAATATTCAGCAAACAAGTGGTCCAACACCTACCATCACAAACATAAACATGTGGGCTTAGCTAAGCTCTACTGGGACTTTAACTGGAACGCTGTGCTTTTCTCAGATGAGATTTCTTGATAAAGTTTATAGTTAGAGCAGCTTTAGGTTATCCTGAGCTATCTCTGTAATTATGCAGCTATAGGCTTAGGCTGCTGGAGGACATAATGACCTCTTTCACTCTCTCTGTTACATTCTCATACTACTCTCCAATTTTGCGTTATTTGCTGTTATTTCAGCTTTTAACTCTATGTTCTCTCTGTTATTTTTCTTTATAGAGGCTACAGCTGGCCTGGCTCTGTGTTTAGCTGTGGCACCTTCCTGGAGGGAGACATTGGCCACACTGCTGCTGCCAACAACTTAATGCTCATCTTTTACAGATGATACACTTTCCCCTCGCTTTCAGTGTTTAACCCTGTCTCTCCTAGACATAGCTATGGCTGAGCTTCTGCTGTGACTAACTGTATGTGCTCTCTGTCATACCCTAAACTTGAAACTGGCTCCTCTCCACTGTTGCTACATGCATGCTCAATATGAGATGAGGGATTGCTGCAAAGTCAACACCAGCGACTGTCCACTGTCTCTACATGCTCATGCCGCAAGTCACTGACTCTATACAATCTGCCGGGTTGCCTTAGATAGAAAAACCTTTAACCAATTTAAATAATTAACTGAATCTGACTGCACTGTTTGATTGTTAGGATTAATTGGAATGTATGTACCTCACTTGAAATCTGTATGATTCGATTGAACTGACATTTAGAAAGTGCCTTGAGACGACGTGTGTTATGTATTGGCACTATATAAATAAAACTGAATTGAATTGAATTAAAATTAATTGAATTGAGTTGAATTGAATTGAATGACACTAAAACCTACGATTTTCAGCAACAAACACTCCAGATGGAGCTGGTGTAAAACAAAGGATTAATATAAAAAAAGCACATCATGATCGCGGTAAATTACGACGGAGAATCTATGAAGCTGTGGGCTCTACTTTCTCTTCCAAAGAGATGCATGGCATCATTAACTTTGGAACATTTTGGGCCTGTCCCAGAAAACTGAAACGGGTCATCACAGGGTCTTTGATCAAGATAAATATCCACAGTGGCCAAGTTGTAAATGTTATAGAAGTCGATGACCTGTCCAACTGGCAACACAGGGTGGTACAAACTAGTAAGGGTGTTACTAGGTGTGGCTCTATAGTTTTTTCACACATCTTTTTTAGTAGTGGCTAAAAGCAGTTCCCTATTTCTGCTTTCAGGGAATAGTGTAACATCAGGTAAATGTGTAACATGAAGGTGGACTGGATCCTTTGTGAATAAAATAAAATAAATTATCATTAAAAAGATTTCTGAAGCTTGCAGAGGAGTTTTCTTCTGAGCCTCTGTTAGATGCCACATGTTATTTGTTTCATACTGAGAGGGAGAAGGAAATAGGCCCATCATTTCCTATTCTGTAACTTTCTTCCATTGTACCCCTGGAGCGCTGCACAATGTGTCCTCAGCACAACTCCCTTCCTGAACTCGGCACCAAATGCTGTGCCCAGCCCAGCCCAGTTAAGCCTTCATGTTCCTCTCCTGCAGTATGACAGCTGCCTGGTGTGGCAGGGATCTTTTCTGGAAAGTCCTCAGTGAGTGAATTTATATGGGCAGGAACGTGCAGGAAGCTGGACCTCATTGCCAGGGCTGACCTAAAAGGTGTTGTCATACCAGCATCACCAAAATCTAGGATGTGGACCTGGAGGCACTGCCAAATGACATGCTGATCAGGACCTGATGAGGAAACTTCTCTGGAGCAGTTTATAAAAATGTTGATTAAAAAATATAATGAACATCCTTTAAAAAAATCACTAAATAAATAAATACAAAATAACTTGGTGTGATCTAGACATCCACTAACTTTTGAAAGATACGATTATAAAAACAAAGCTATTATACAACTACTGATGAAAGATTGACTTCATCATGTTGTCTATAAATGCAAAGGTCAAAATATCAGCAGAACAGCATTACAGTAAGGCCTCTGGTAGATCCCTTCCTTTGCTTGCTTTCTTTCTTTTAGTATTTTTTAGTGAATACTTGCTCTCATAACCACTTTCAAAAACAAAGGTCACCAGTAAATCCTCTGTAAACAACTCCTCAACTGCCCTGATCATCTTTATCCCAACAAATCCCACTTCTGTGATAAAACTAGAGCTCAAGCATTAAACAACCAATGATTTTTGATGTTTCCCCAGAGACCCTCGTACCCACTTTAGCTGGCCAGCTGGATATCATGAATTAGACCAAAAAGACCTTTATTATGCTGTTAGAACCAACAGGCTTATTTCTTAAAATAACTGACGTTTTGGTTGTATGAAGACCACTATCAGTGCAGTTAAGAGCAGTGTTGACATGCTGAGAGTCAAGGAGATTTTTGATTTTTAGTTGATTTAAAAACAGTATTCATCTGTTGATTAACTCTTCCTCAATAAATATCGCGGAGTTGAGAAGTATTAATAGTATTAATAAGTTATGGAACTTGTTAGACCTCTGTTAACTAAGAAGACTGATAGACTTCTAGAAGTAGCTGATATCCCTTACACAAGCAAGACATCTGGTCCTACTCGTCAAAAAAAGCTAAATATGTACATGCTTCTTTACATCCATCCTTCCATCCATCTAGCCGGGGTTTTTAGCTTCTCATAGAAGCAACAGAGACAAACGAGACAAACAACCAAAATCTAAATATCTAAAGGTTTCTTACATGATCTTCACATTTTAAAGGGTACTGAGGGATATTATGAACAAACTTATGTTCTGCTTTAAAGCCTAAATAGACCAATTTGGCATTTTATTCAATTTTATGCATTTCATCTTTTATTGTTTTCTACTAGATTAATACGTTTTATATGCTCATATCAGTTTTCATATAAGACGTTAAAGATTTTATTTAACAACTGATCATAATCAATATTACTCAAAGTTATTATAAAAATCTGCTGTTGGTGTTTTTTCTACAGAATAGAGAGACTTCATTTGTTAAACAAGCCATTTGATGTATGAACATTATTTATAGAGATTGAAGTTAATAAAATCCTTTTGTGTGGGCGTGGCTTGGTGACGCCGCCCTGGTTGAAGAGTGTCTGAGCGTGAATCCAGGCGGAGCTGATAGAGGATGGAGCAGAGGGACAGAGGAGTAACCACCTCAGATCTCATCACTAAAACATCACGTCCACGCAACGCATCAGGATTCGTCTTAATTTCACGCTGAGTTTGGTTTCGCGTCTCTCTCATTTGTGTCCTCATTTTGTCGCTGACAACAGCCGCGCGTCGGTCCGCTTCTCCCATCTGCCTGTGAACACTGAACCGGTTCTAGCTTTTATGTACCAGTGGATGGAGAGAAGATCCGGTTGAAAAAGGAAAAACATTTACGCGAGGTTCACACCTTCAGCTGGACTCAAAGTCGCTCCTCAAATCCAAATGGATGAAGACAATCATGGTAAGGCTGGTCTCACTGGTTTCCTCGGCATGGATGGATGGATGGATGTGTGAGTGAGTCAGTCAGTCAGGGCACACGGATGAGGTGGTTATTTGGTTTTTAAAGACACACTGAAAATTACCCTGAATGCATTGCCATTTAATCTCATGAAGAAGCAATAAACATAGAACCTGGTAGTTGTATTAATGCTGGTCATCACTGTAAGAGTAAGGAGGCTCCTGAAAGTAATGTCCATAGGTTTTTTTGTTGGGCTTTGATGTCTCACTGTCATCTGGTGCCTTTTGAAGCCTCCAAACTGGTGGAAATTGATGAAACTGAACCATAGTGATGGTGGCAGCATCATGCTGAGGGGATGCTTTTGTAAGCAGAGTAGTACCACTGGTGGTACCTGAATTGGCCTTAGTGGTACTTCTTAAGAGATTTTAAAATTATTTTTGTGAAGGATTTAATGATACTAATTTTAAGAGGTGCAAACAAATAGATTTTTATTGCAGCTTTATATGTGAAAGTTTAAGTAGAGCGACCATAAAGGACGTCGGGGTTCACAAAGAACATCCAACTTCCCCACTCAGAATCCAAACTTCCAAGGTTTCTGTTAAATTTTCAAAAGGCAAGTTTGGAAGTTTCAACTTCTGAGTAAAAATAAAACACCTTATTATATTGCAATTATGGATAAATTAAGGATAAAAATTAGGTACTTGTATTTTCTTTATGACATAATTCATCAATACTAAATGTGCTAAAGTCTGGTTGCAGTTCTATTCTAATATGTCTGTGAGAATGGTAAAAGTTGTTATGAAAGCGTCAGAATCACCAGTTAGTTTAAAGCACCTTAGTGCATTAGAATGGCCTAGTCAAAATTCTGATCACACAGAGCATCTGATGTTCATATCTGCTCTCTGTCCAATTTATCTGACCTTCCTCTGCAAATGTTCCTTTAAAGTTCTCCAAATTAGGTGCAAGAACCCTTAAGTTTCAGATAAATACAGAAAATGTTTTAATAAATGAAACCTTTTTATCAGCTAATAATACTAGAATCGTTGTTTCTTAGTTCCTTCTGGAAGTTAACCCAATTCCTTTCAATAATGTCTGTTATAAAATGCAGTAATAAAATAAACAAAAACTTGTTTAAATGTAGAGCTGTGTAAGACTGACTGCTCCCTCTCACACACAGTGTGACATCGCCTCTGCTGCTAATATTAATAATGATAAAGATTATAACAGAAAGCTTATCGACGCTTTAAGGTATTTATTTTGAAATATTCTTGTACAAAGAAAACTTTTGATTTGGTGTAAATTACTTTGGCAGGATTGCAAATAAAGAAGAAGCTATAATGTGAGAGTAATGGAGATGCTTTAATATGTTTTTTACCTAGTTTTCATCTAGATCGGCTCTTTTTGAGAAATCTATGTTTTAGTTTACTGTAGTCATTTTATTGAGACAGTATAATATTACAGTTAATGCAAAAAGTAGTAAAAACCTTGTGATGTTATTTATATTACTAAAGATAAATGTTAATCAGCTGAAATCCATATCTGCAAGTTGGAGCTTTACATAATCGGCAATCAGAAATCGGCCATAGAATCTATAATTGGTGCATGTCTAGAGTAAAACGTATTAATAAAGAATAGAAGATTAAAACCTGAATCTTTGCATCCGTACTTACTGAATGTCAACACTGATCATGACTTTGACACAGACACCTAACTGTGGGATTCCACCTGTGTAGCTGTATTTCCTGCAGATCACTGCTCTTGCAGCGGCTGCAGCTCCGTGTCGGTTATCGTATGATTGCTCGAAACGATCCACAGACACATGCAGAATGTTTTTGAGCTGATAATCCAACTGCCTTGTGGGTCTGAAGGCTGCGGAGAAAGCGTGGTGTAAGCAAATGGCTGTAGTCTGATAAGAACTTGTCAGTTAAACTATGAGATTAGAAGAGCCAAGAGGGACGCTTGTGACCTTTTTTATGAGTTCACCAGCATGATAAATATACGTAAAAATATAGCTGATCTGGGCAACGTGGCTCTGTTTTGTTATAATGTTCATAATTCAGGAAGCAACAACAGCTACATCTCAAAGAACTTGAATAATAAAGAGTCAAATTCAAATTAATCTAATGGGAAAGGCCAGTGGGTCATGTGACAGGAAGTCTGGGAGCTCAGAGGCATGCTGTCCATATAGAGTCATTAACACAGCTAACTGTACATGTTAAAACAAATGAAGAGCTCTCTAGTGTTTGCACATGCTCTCAGTGACTGTCACACCTCTCTTAATATTGTTCACAGGAACACTTTGATATGCAGGTTATCACAACACAGGCACTTAGCGCTGCTATATCTGTCCCTGTCAAGCACTATGATGGCAAAGTTTAATAAAAAACACTTGAGCTGCAACCTTTAAAGAGTCAGAGGTGTGTCTGTTTTGAATTTATTGCAAAAATAAACATTCATAAAATGAGAATAGGTCACAAATATTTGACTGGATAAAGATGAGCCTCAGACCAAAACTGGTCATTTTCTGGAATTGAGCTGAGCTTTGATGGTCTGAGTTGCTGCACCTTTTGATTATGTGCACAAAATGAATCTGAATATTTAACATGAAAACATATGTCATCCTCCATATTTGTAGGTGAATAGTGTTTAATTAAGTTGCATAAATTCAAAATTAAAACTTTAGTAACATTTTATTAGATTACAAGGGGAAGTAAATTCCATCTTTTTTTCTTTTAACCGCTTTGGGATTATTTAATTGTTACGGAGACAGAAACAAAAAAGGGAAAAAGAATCAAGAAAGAGAGAGGTCAGGAAAAAGAAAAATGGGAGAGGAGAAGAAAAAAACAGAGGAGAGAAAGATGGATGAAGAGATTACAAGATAACACCCTAGAAGACTGCTTCTTCACCTGCAGAAGCATATATAACAACAGCATTACCAAAAAGTGCACAGTACTAATGAATGCAAGATGTATTTAGTGATAACTGGGACTCAATAAATAACAAGTGAGTGAGTGAGTGAGTGAGTGAGTGAGTGAGTGAGTGAGTGAGTGAGTGAGTGAGTGAGTGAGTGAGTAAATGTGAGCGTGCTTGTGTATATAAGGTTTCTCTATAATTATATGCAATAGCGAGTGTGAGGAGCCCCAGACCTGCCTCCCTGGACCCGAGACAAACACGGAGGAGATCTGAGCCAGAGATATCTAAAGGCCCCCCAGAGCACGGTAACCGAAGGAGTAATCCCCACAGAGAAGAGCAGAGGAGAGCCCCGGAGGAACCACCCAGCAGCCACAGTGCAGAAGCCCCAGGGAGCTGCGGTATGTGGCCCCCATCCAGAGAGGGGGCCACATACACAAGAGGGGTCTACCTAGACCTGTCCCAGGATTAAACAGTCCCAACCCCCCAATGAATTCCAATCTCAACCCCATAAAACCCCCACCCCCCATGACCCCTAACATGAATGTCCCCACAGGGCCAACCCCAACCAGGAAACAGATATCGAACATGTGCGCCAAACCCAAATGCCAGATGAGCTCAACCCCCGAAAAGCCGATGAAGACACATCCACACAGTACAAGCTCCACACACAGCCCCACTCCAAACACCCCCACCACATTCTGTCCTCCACCACACAGCGTGCCGCAATGGCCAGGCAAGGGCCCCACACAATGCCACCGCTGGCTTCTGCCCACAAGCACAACGGAGCGTGGAAATTCCATCTTACAATTTGTTTATTTTACAAAATCAGCAGCCCCACACATATTATATTACATATTATACTCAGGTTTGTTCCCTGTGTTATAAATACGATGTGGCACACAGGCCCATTTCTCTTAACCATTCATCAAAATGGGAAAAACAAGAAACCATGCCATTCAAGTAAGGGAGGAAAATTTGGATCATCACCTACAATATCCCAAATCTATATTCAGAGCAATAATTCAAACATTTAAAACAACTGGAATTGTGGGAAGTCAGTTTGTTTTACCCCCTTGGAGGTTAAACAAGAATCTAAGAAAATCACTATTAGAGAACTGCAGCAGTTTTTCAGTTGAAGCTTATTCAGCTCCAATAAAAGATGAAACAATCTGACAACAACAGAGTAACAAGCCAACAAAAGCCTTCACATACCGCAGAAATAACAAATGGATCTCCAATATTAAATGCTTGGGAAGCAAGATATTCTAGCATAAAGATTTCCATTTATGACCCAGTGACCATCACATGTTTTGTGGTGGGATAATAAAATGGAGAATTCATAGTATATTTAAACTGACTGCTGGGCTTTCTTCAGGATCAGGTTCATTCGATGTGGTAAGATAAACTAGAGGTCTACACAAAACTGACTTGGAGCTAGCCAGAAGGAATCTTGAAGAAACTTGTAATGCAATAAAAGTTTTAAAGCTTTCTAACTTTCTGCAGCAGTACCAGCTTTCCTGGACAAACAGTGCCTTGGGAAAGTATTAATACCCCTTGAGCTGTTTTACATTTTATGCTGTTGCCACCAAAAACAGGAAGCGGGGCATTCATGTGATAGGCTAACAGAAAATCCCACAAATTTGTGAACTGGAAGAATTAAGATACATGGTTTTTAAAATAAAAACCTGAGGGCATACTCTGATACCCATAAGTAAAATCCTTGCTTTCAGTCACCTACTCCACCTGTGTGAAAATTAATCCAACAGTCAGATTCAGTTATTTATTCAAATTGGATAAAAAGTGTTTCTATATAAGGAAACCCAGCAGATTGCATCGAGTCAGTGACTTGTAGCAGTTGCTCCTTCTGGATGAGCATGTAGAGACAGTGGACAGTCCCTGGCGTTGACTTTGCAGCAATCCCGACATCCTGCTGAAGAACCAGACCGAACTAATTGACTTCTTAAGCAACTTCCAGAAGGATCGAACAGACAATGACCAGTTCAACGACGAGAAGACCTACCTTATCAGACAGATCAGGGATCTGAAGAAACCAGCCTCCTAGAAGAGCTCCCCCAGCCCCCGAACTTTTTATCAATTGGAAGGTTAGAAAAAAAAAAAAAAAAACACACATTAACAATAATGGCTGTTCTCTTTAAAAATAAATCTTTCCTTTGTTGGTTAAAGTTGCTCATAATCACTGATCTAACTTTTGTAAATTTAGTTTTTTATTTTTAAAAAACGTTTTTTTTTTCATCTGTAGCATGTAGTGCCACAGCTCATTGTGTTGGAAGCATCTGATATGCTTTGTTTAAAGAACCAGCAGGAGGAAAAAAAACGGCTTGGGCCAAAAAAATACTTTTGCAGATTCTCCGATCGTCGCTTCTTAAAAGGGAAATTTGCAATCGTGTAAATGAATTGCTGCAAATCACCAAAATCTTGAAGGATTTTTGTTTTTATATATGTAATGGAGTCAAAACGATTCTTGGGAAAAGATGGGAAAAACTTTGGTGAAGTAAAAAACAAACAAAAAAAACAACAGTTATGACTGTTGCTAAGCAAAGTTCAAGTTAAGCATATTTTGGCTAAAAGTGTCCACGACCCGAATGAAGCGGTGCCACTGTGATCTTCAGCTGCATTGTTGGATTCATCAGCACGTTTACCGTATTCACTTATCAAACTTGGCGCTTCTCTGCTCTGTTTGCATGCCTGGCCTGGCCTCAGAATGCAGGAAATCAGCAACAGGCTTGTAAATGAGTCTAATTTTAGCAACATTATTTAGTTGGATGGAGACGTGGAAAAAACACAAAAGCCGAACTGGTCTAGAAAGCAGAACACTGAATGCCTGGATCAAGGCCATGGTTCTCTGCTTCACAGCATCAAGTTGGTGCTTCAGTCGCTGTGTTCTTTTGCAGACCTTCTGTTCTCCTGCAGAGCTTCTGAGATAACAGCTTTCCTGTGTGCAAATTATCTTAGTAGAAGGACATGCAGAATAAAATACATGCAGAAATGTTTGTCTTCGGTGTTCTTTTATGACTGTGGGAAAAGGCCTTTCCTTCTGTTCTGCCTTCTTTGTACCCAGAATGAACATTTGCTGAAATAACAAATCGTATCAGCCTGCAGCAGGTCTGTGTTATCATCAGGAGCTGTTAATGGTGAACACATTGCAGTCTGTGCAGAATCACAATTGCACAGGCCTTCCTTTATAATTTCTCTATGAAATGTCTTCATTAAAAGCTTAAAAATAAGCCTCTTATATTTCTCACAATCGCCACCTTTGGACTTAATGACCATCTAATTGTGTGCAATTTTTTCCAAATTTTTCCGATCTCTTTTGCCCCAGCAGGCATGAAACCCGAGATAAAACAGATTTTGAGAGTCAAACACTGTGTGTCACTTCTTGGCATTCAACGCTGCAGTTCTGGGGAGATTAGTTGCTAAGAAGGAAAAGTTTGTGTAATCAGGTTGTGGATTTTGTTGTGGCTGCAGGGTGATTACGTAGGAGGGCATCAGGTTGTCACTTGGGGCTAGCTGTGGCTGCCCTGTTTGTGGTGAAGCTGGGCAGCTTGGAGGAGCTGGTTGGTGGTGAATGACTCGTCGGAGGCGAAGCAGAACTTCGACATCTGGGTTTTTTTGTCAGGTGTGCTTCATGTACCCGCTGCTAATCCAGAATCCTCAAGTGAGCTGGGATTAGTCAGGGATTTGCTGTTCATAGTTTATTTTTTCAGATAGTTTGGCAAATATTTGTGGGCCAGGTTTGACAATTAGAGAATAAAGAAGCCAGTAATAAGCATGCCAAACTAGCTGTTCATCTTGTGTCTTGGTTCTTTGCTGCTGAACGGGAAGGTAAAGCTTTATATTAATGGCATTGTAATGTGGGACAGTCCCCTGTTTGTTTGCACTGAGTCTGCACCTTAAACACCCACAGGGGGTCATAAGCAGGTCATAAACTCAATCACCTGCCTGATTTATGCACAGAGGGCAGTTTCTGTAAATATAAGACTTGGTTAAGAAGAATTCAGTGTTTTGCAAAATGCATTTGTTCTGTTTCTGGCCTCAGAGGTTTGTTAGAGAACATGAGAGAACAAACAGCATTATTAAGTCCAAGAAAAACACAACAGGGTAAAGTTGAGGAGACGTTGGTTTATACACTATATTCCCAGTGTTTCACAGAGCTCTGTTCAATCCATTATCTGAAAATGAAAAGAGTATGGACCAACTGCAAACCTACAAAGACATGGCCGTCCACCTAAACTGACAGGGGAAACAAGAAGAGTATTTGATCAACCAAGAGCCCCTCGGTAACACTGGACTAGCTGCGGAGATCCTAAGCTCAAGTGGGAGAATCTGTTGAAAGGATAACTATTAGTCCTGCACTCCAGAAGTCTTTCATTTTGGCACAGTGGCATGTAGAAAGCCAAAAGAACTCATTATTTAATTTTGCCTCTAGGCAGGTAGGGACACAGAAAATGTGGAAAAACATTTTGGACTTAATGCAAAATGCTTTAAAAAATGAAGATGCATGGAGCTAAATAGAGGACAATCCTCGAGGAAAGGAAGTGTGTGTGCATGCATGGCTTGATTGTCCTGTGTGTGTTTTGTGTTGCCCTGTAATGGACTGGCAGGTGTTCCCTGCCTTTCCCCTATTGACTGCTAGAGATAGCACTAGCGCCACCGCAACCCTGCAAGGACAAGAGGGAATGGAAAATTGATGTTCTCAGATACTCTTCATCCAATCTGACTGTGCTTCAGCTATTTTGCAAAGAAGACTGAGCAAAAATTTCGGGCTCTAGATGTCCTAACCTGTTAGAGACAGGGCAGAAAACATTTGCTGCTGTAATTTCACCAAAATATGGTTCAGCAAACTCAGGAATGCTGAATATTAATGGAAGCCACACTTTTATTAGTTAAAATTAAAATCATCCCCAAAAATGGCAGCAAAAAACACTGATGTTCCAAGGGGTAAAGATGCCCATAAGCAGTAAAGTGCAGGGCACTGTACCGTGCATTAATCAGCCATTGTATACCGGCATGATTGTCTGGGAAGTGCTACATCACAGCTTTTACAAATGTTACTTAACACTTAAACATTTTTACATCACCCACCCTACATAGCAACAGAAGCCCCGGTACAGTGGCACAGGCAGCAGTGGGTCACTGATAAACAGCCTGGGAAAGGCTGAAAGAACACAATAAAGATCCTGAAGGTGTTCATCCAAATGCCATAGATACCAATTTATTCGGATCAGATGGCATATTGTGGAATCTTTTCAAATCCAAAGTCCCACAAGAGAAGTACGGCTCAACAAGCACCATCTAGTTGTCTGCATAGCTTGTCTGGTAAAACCTTTATTGAGAACCCACCTCCAGCACTTTTAAATCGTTTATTTTTTGGCAACCAAATCACAGCTTCTGATTAGGTCCCAAAGTAAAGTACCATTTAGCTGTTTGAACTGGCTTTAATCATCTCTGGATGTTATGGCCAATCATCATTCTTTTAGATCGTGAATGAAATTCATTCAGGTGCAACTTTGATACCTAGATCCCTTTAAATTGAAGAACTTTCTTCTTTCTTTATTTGAAATTAAACATGCTTGTTTCTGATTGTATTGCCATGAACTTTAACATTTGTCCACCTATAAGAGGCCGGTAGAGTCTGAAATTGGTCTGTTTGGGGTTATTAATGATTTTTATTAACATTGCTTTTGTTTCAAATGTTTTCCACTTGTGAATAATATTTATCACTACTGGTTAATTGACTTCAGATTGTTTGAAAATGGCCTTATGACCCTTTGCAGTTTGATGGGCAGCAACAATTGCTTCTCCAGGGTTATTGCTTCCTTCTTGACATTGTGTTGATGCTCAGCCATCAGTATAGTTCAGACCAGTAAACTGCCAAAACTCCTATCTTTAAAGGTAGTCAGCATGATGAAATAAAATGCTAAAATAATCTTTAATTGGAACCTATTAAAATGAAGCCTTGAAATGAAGGTGTTATGAGTTCCTAAAAATTCTGGAAATGATTGGAATTTGATTTGAAGTATTTTCCAGGATGAAGTATGAAATTAGAAAATGTTTGTATTTTCCATTGTCAATATGATACATAGCTGAATTTCTAAAAAAGGTTGTCCATCTATCTGTCCATTTTTCTATCCCCCAATTTCTTGACCCATCCAGCCATTCCGTAATCCATCCATCCATCCATCCATCCATCCATCCATCCATCCATCCATCCATCCATCTCTGCATCCATCCATTATGAATCAGTCCACATATCCAACCATCCATACAACCAAAATGCTGTTTGGACATGCGTATTCATACATGAACAAGGTTTTAAATATTGTCTGAGAAATCTAGAAAAGTATGGAATTTTAAAATGAAAAATGGATAGGAATTCTATACATTTGAAACTCTTATTTTGAAGTAAGAAAGGAAGTAAGTAGTAGCTATAGTCTTGATAATTACCTAGGAATAGCTTCTGATGCTTGTTTGGAATTTGAACCTGTCATGGTTCTATTTTGTGGTGGACCAGAGGCAGACAAGCACGGAGAAAAGCAGAGTGGTATCAAAACTCCAACTTTAATTTAAAGAGTTCACTCACAGGCGAGGAGCGGGGAAGGTACAGATATACAGATATCCCCCAAAACGGAACACAACAAGATCTGGAGCAGGGCGAGTATCCAAAGACACGACAAAAAGACATAACGACACCGTGTGGAACAAAGGACGAAGGCAAACTTAAATACAGACAAAGGTGGACATGAAACAATAGGGCAGGTAATCAGAGGAACAGGGAACAGGTGACACAAGGAGGCTGGGAGGCAGAGGGAGCAGGTGAACCTAATAAAACCAAAGCATGAGGAAAGGGACTAAAGACAAGACAGTAAGCAGACCTAAATGAAACTATAAACCAAGATAAAAATAAAGCATAAGAATCAGGGATAAACATGAACTGAAGGAAACTGAGAAACTGAATGGAACACAACAACCTAAGCACTTAGCAAAACAGAAAACATAAGGAAACCCAGACTACAAAAGTAAAGAACCTTAGTAAACAATAACTAGTGCTAACCTATAAAGGAGAGGATGGAAACCAAAAAAGAACTAGAGGAACAAAGCTAAGAAGAACTGGAGAATAAAGGAAACTTAAATTGAGTAATAACTATAAAGGGGAAAACAAATGACGAGAGGAGTAACGGAAAGGAAACTAATTAATGAGTGTAAGGGAACCAGAGAATTAAGAGAAACTAGAAAAATTTGCATTTCCTGCGAAAATGCTGTGTGAATGCTGTAAGCTGAATTCTTTTAGCTGAAAGCTGACCGAAACAAGCCGAAACTGACTGCAGATAATCTGTTGAAATTTAATGAATTAGAAGAAAACAGAAATGCTAAACTCCTGTTGAAAGCTGGCAGAAAGTGGCTAAGGTTGA
>JAHUTJ010009532.1:0-20046 GCA_036250325.1 Characodon lateralis
AGAGTGAAAAAATTTGCTTTTTGCGTTATGTCGCGCCTGAAGCCGTTCAACCTGACTGACACCGCTGAGATGTTTGGAACTATTGAGAGCTACATGAACCACGTGACCGCCTATCGCGGAGTTCAAAGAGTGTCGTAACTCTCTCTCTCTACGGCGCTGGCCTGAAGAAGTTCCAATTTTAAGAGAAAGTTTTTTTTCTCAGCTGTGGCAATAATGACACAGACTTTAACGCACAAAACTGCAGACTTTTGACCGCTGTAAAGTTAGTTTTAGGTTGGATATTCGTCCTCCGCGGACTTCTCCCGTTTGATCCGAGGCAGACAGTCTGATTGGGCAGCTGCTCTCTGCCTGCTCCCTCCTCCTGCAGACGCTGGTTCGCAGTTAAGGACCGTCGGTAAATGTCAGAATCAAACACGCAGTTTCATGGTCATGGTGGTATTGTTTTGTGGGAAATGTTTGTGCATCTGAACAGCTGATTGTATGTGTGATCAGCTGATTTAGGATGTTATTAAATACAGCCCTCTGCTCTCAGTTTTATTCACAGCTTTTTTTTTCCCCCTCCAACCTTTGCTGCTTCCATTTGAATAATTTACTTTGACCTGCAATAAATCATGGGATAGGATGGGCCACGGAGGATACACCTCCGTGGCCCATCCTTCAAATCGAGACAGGGGTCTCTGCAGACTAAAAGTGGGCGTTTCTCAATCGAAGTGGGGGGTTTCTCAACCTGTAGGCGTTCCGTGATCACGAACAATGATTGGTTGGTTTATGTGCTCTGTTTTTCACGGAGGTATATATACAAAGCTAACCTGTATGAAGTTGTATGAAGCGCAGAAAGAAGGTAACGCAATTATCAGTCATTAAGTTAATTTTCCAAATTATATTATTAATGTTGTCAGTTTGTATTATGAAGCCTACATGTACAAATTTGTAGGTAAAAAAAAGTACAGGTCAAAAGTACAGGTTTAAAATGTAGGTGACGAAAGGTGATCTATCGTACTTATGTTTCAAACGTGATCGTAGCGACACCGAAGCAGTGAGGTCAAAGAGTGAAAAAAATGAAGTAAAAAGACTAGTTATGCTAGTTTCAAAGTTATTTATACTTAAAAAATTAACACATTGGAGAGACATGGACCATAAACGTCTTAATGTATTGTGTTGAGGTATATTACGAGCATGTCACCATAGCAAAAATACACCTATGTGTAGGACGTTTTGTAGCATAACATAGTTTAGCTACATGAATTTGTTGCTGATATGTTGCATTTTGTGGATGGATTAATACTGAATATATATATATTTCTTGTATTAACTAAACATAGTTTTGTAAATTTAGTCATATATTTTGGAGATGTGTGTAGTGTTGATTTTAATTTTAATTTTAACTGATTTTAATTTTAATAACTTCAGAGGTTTTGTAGACGTAATAAAACAATAAATGAGTCATTGGCCTTAGCTGCACCTTAAAAAGTTAAACTGTTTTACGTAGATCCACAAATTACTTCATTTATAGTTACATTTTAAACATCAGGCGTTAATTGAAATCTTCTGTCACAAAGGACGTTTGCACTGCATGTTTAATAATATTGGGAATGGGAAAGGCCTCGTCCTTATGCAAGTCCTACTTAAATGTTGTGTTTGGTGATTTTAATAATTTCTTTTTACAATTGAAGGTGTCGTTGACGGGAAGAAATTCTCTAAAGAATTTCAGGCTGAGTACCGGAAGCCGTACCTCATATCAAACTGCTTAAGTTGTGGAAGCACATTTAAAGATTGTGGTGTAAGTTACTGGGGCAATGGGAAACGAGGACAGCTGAGAGGCTTTTATTCGGAACCCAGTACTCCGGGGTACTGCAGCCACTTCTGCGCCAAGGATGCAGGGTTAGTTTCCCATATTCCTCCTGTAATTACTTCCATCACATGAACTAACACCCTAATGATACTATGTTGTTGTGTGTGTTTTTTTCATTTTTTTATTTTATAATAGATGCTATGAAGACTTTTAAGATATGTGGGATGAAATGTCTTCAAACGTTCAATACTTAAGAAGTACACCACCACCAAGTGATGCATGCAAATTTTTTTTTTGATGTAAAATAAAGAACATCTTTAACCTCACGTTGTCTCTTATTGCTGCCTTTGATGTGGGCTGTCAGTGAGTCGAAATGTGATGATTTCTAGACTTTGTGTATAATATACTACAGTTTTTCAGTGTAGAGCAAATGGCTTTATCACTACGTTTATTTTTGGAACATTAAGAGGCAGTTCGGCATGGTCATTACTATTGTTAGAAGATATATCTGAAAGATAATCTGCCTTTACCCTGACATAAAGCTAAATGCATTATGAAGTAAGTGCATGTGTGTGGAAAAACATTTTTTATTAATGAACAAAACAGATTCACATTAAGTTTTTTACATAGTTTATGCACAGTTATCAAAATTTACAAGGGGTTCATAGGAATGCATTTTTCTGCAGTAAATAGTTGTATGTTAATGAAAGAAAAAATAGGACTGACAGCAAAAAACTGTGTAAGCAACCAATGAAAACAACACAGCATGATTTACAGCTTTTAAAGAAAATGCAGATTATTTGTAAATATATATATTTATATTTGACAACTGCACACTAATCTAGAAATGTAGACTGATTCACTTCCTGTTTGCATTAGATCGTAGACTGTTAAAATCAGAGTTGTGTGTGTGTGTGTAGTTAGGTGGGGAGGCTTTTTCATCCATATTCATGCTGATGGTGCGGTTCCTGAGCTGAGACATCATCATATGGACAAGTGAGACAACACCGGATCTTCTGGTAAGTTACACCAGCTCTTTGTTCAAATAAAGCTTACCAAGGAAGAACTGATATGTTGTTGAACATGAGAAGAGCCACTTGTGTTATAGGTTTGTAGGATATATCTGGCACAGGCTGGCTTGAATCTGTGAAGGGTGCAATAAAAGATCATGGCATATAAAGTGAAGTGTGCTGCCTGGTCTCAGTCAAAGGTCATAAGTCCTCCATAAGATAATGACCCAGAACAAAAAGCTAAAACTAAACTTACTCTCGTGTTTTAGCTGAAACATGGAGTGGGAAGAAGTGACCTGTCAAACCTGAGAAAGCCAGAGCAGTTTACTAATGAGATGTGAGCCAAAATACCTGCGCCATTTTTCCAATATGTACTATAGCCCTCACAAAATCTCTGAAAAATCAATATCGTTGATTATTAAAAGATCAACTTTATGAAAATAAACAAATAAATAAAAGTCCGATGCCAGAGAATAAACTACTGAAATTAGAAAAAAATAGAACAGGTCCATAGAGAGACCTTTTTGTTTATTTTCTTATTTTATTTTATTCAAACAGATTCGATGTAAAAAAGGGGGTTATCGTAGATTATAAGTAGAAAATAAACTCCAGTGGCAAACGTCAATTTAAAAAAAATCACTTCCTGTTATTGTCCAATCATATGTTGCGGTTGAGTTACGCCCACAAAGGCTCGTCCAACCATATGTTAAGGTTAAGTTACGCCCATAGTCATATGCTCGTCAAATCATGTGTTGCGTTTGATTTGCGCTTGATTTCGTTCGTCCAATCAGGTTGAGAAACGCCCTGATTGGGAAACACCCACTTCGTGTGCAGAGACCCCTACTTGTTCAAATCTGAAGAAAAGAAGGACGCATTTGTCGGGCACATTTAAGGGAGCCTTCGAAGTTCGTCGCCTCACCAGGACTTAATTGGCCAACAGATGAGACCTTCAAAGAATGCAGCCCCTGAATTTGGACACAACAATAGTGGATGACATCCATGAATCAGTAAATCTGTGTTTAATTAATCTGTGGCTTCAAGAACGTGGATGTGTGACACAAAAAACTGAATTTTGGAACTGAAATTGAATTATAGAACTGAAAGTGAAAGTAACCAAACTGAATTTTTTTTATACAAAGAAAAGCAAGTTTCAAAGCAAATAAATTCAGTTTTGAACCATTAAATTCAGTTTCAGTTTAGTGAAATACATTTTCAAACCAATGCATTTAATTTCAAATTACGCAAATACAGATTCAGTCTGAGCAATTCAAATTCATTTTCTGATGGCACAAGTTTCTTCCCATTAATGTGTTCTGTCAGAAGAACTTATCAATTTCAAAGTTACTAGTGGTTTCCCTCCTGACAATGATGATAATTTATTCAAGGAAATAGTCCCTACTGAAATATCTCTCTATCTGACTGCATTTATTTCCAAAAAGTATTTAACTTTTTATGTGGCAAACCTTATGAAAACTGGAGTTTAATAGGATTTTTCTCTACCACTAATTGGACCGAAAGTACCCATTGATGAACCAGCCTGAAAGCTCCTTGCGGATTTGAAGGACATTGTTGAAGTTGTTGTTTCTACAGTCCAGACTCAGGAATCAATTTCATATTTAAACTTTGAAATCTCAGAGCACTGAGTTAGATTTAAAACGTTTTCCCAGAGTGAAACTTTCTGCTATAACACCTTTTCTTAGAGCATTATCATCATTTAATCTGTGAATTTGGGCTGTTAGTTGTATTATGGACCTTGCACTTTGAAGCGAAGCACAGCTTCTTCAAGATTTGTGCAGCATATAACCTGCTACAGAAAGGTATTTCTGTCCTTAGCACAAAGATATAATTTTCTTATGGCACATCATCTTCACAAATTGAGCTTTCCTAAATCCCCCTTGGAGGTGGCAAATGTTTTGACTCTTCCCATTGATGTTTTAAAAGAGAACATAGCTTTTGCTCTTAAGCAGAGGCACCCAGAGTTGGAGGGTGTGTCCTTGGCTAAAAATGCAACATACAGTGGCCTGACCATGGAATGATCCTTGCACATGGTCACTTGCAGGGCTGCCTGGATTTGTGGAAATAATCCAGGGAATTGTTGGCTACGGATAACCTGCTTTTCATTGTCAGACAGCTGATTGCATGGTACTGGCAACATTACACAGCATATGAGCTGAAAATGTGTTCTACGAAGGAGGTGGAAGTGGTTGACCCAAACCAACTGGCAAATCCATACCCACTGGCTCACAACAACACTGGGGGAATGTGGCTGATAACTCTCAAAAGATGCATACATGTGTAAGAGTGAAATGCAACAAAACATTAATTAAAAAATTTCACTCCCTATGTTATGCCTATTTCAGCTCATTATTGTATTCTCAGACCCCACTAGAGTATATTTTCATGATTTACAGATGAAGGTATTCACTTTCCCAGAAGATAGGGGGGACATAAGCTTTTCAGTGAGCAGGAACATTTAGCATGGTGGAGAAGGAGTTCTACGTTCAACAGATTCCTTTATATCATAACAGGAACCAAATCTGTGGCACACATTTACTGAGAGATGGGGGCAGGAAAACAATGAAAGTCTATTTGACGTAATGTCACCTTAAAGTTTATTTTCAGAAAATGAAGCATCAAATGTTAGTAAAAACTAATGTTGACCGCAGCTGTGTCAGAAACCACCCCCTCTCTCTTTATCCCACCCTCACAGAGCATCATGTCAGATATCAAACCCATTCGATTGCTGGTCATCCTCAGTGAAGACAACAAAGTAACAATGGAGCTACGCAGGAGGTTTCCCAATTCACTGGAAGACCTTATCAATGCGGTCAATAATGCATGTGGATAAGAGGGAGTAATGACTCAGTGTCTGCACATATAGATGACACAACACTGCTTAACAGTCCTTCCACAGACTCACTAAAAACACAGCAGTGGCCACAAGTGTTTCTAATCCTTGATAAATTAGCTGAAGTATCTATACATACACACCATACCCTTAAGATTCTGACTTCTTTGATAGTGCTGAAGCACTGACAAAGAAGCACCCCTGCCTTAGAGAACCTGTCTATCTTCCTGTCTATCTACTGTCCAAAAAATACTTGAAAAAAAAAAGGCCACTAGTGCCGCAAAAAAAAATCTTTAAAAAAAAGAAAGGATAAAAATGGGGAACAGCTGGACCCAAATTAAGGCACATGGTACATTTGCAGAGTTCACAATGAATTCATCTCATGGGAAAGCCTACCTGGAAAAGAACGTGAAGAGACCTAGATGAGCTGAGGTCAATCATTTTCTATCTTTGCCAAGTGGTGAGGCCACAGAAAGCCTGGAAAAAGAGAGGATTTCCCTTTTGACAGAACCACAGAAGAAGAAAAAAACTGACAAACTATGAATGAAAAGAGGGCAAAGACGTTTGGACACAAGCAATAGTCCATAAGCAGCTGAGCATTGAAGACATCTTGGCAATATGGCCAGCAATTTTCCAGATGGAAGAGGTATGCTTTTAGATGCCTCAGCCCCATTAGTCACTCAGACACACTCATTCATGTACAACTGTAAGAACTGTAGGTACATTTCTGAGAGGAATGGGACTTAATATATTTACTAATGTTAACAATTAGACATTCATAAAAGCTGATTTTTGAGCGGTTTTATCAAACCTTTAGTTTTATTTGGAAGATCGTGTGTTGTATTGATAAATTTACAAAGTTCTTTCTGTATGCTCTGCTGTTTTTTCCAGAGTTCATGCGAGTTACAACCGTTGCCTTGGAGACAAAGTTCTTGGCACACCTGGAGAAGCACTCCGCCAAACTCCTGGAGGTCCTCAGGAGCCACAGAGGAGGTGTGAAAGAGCAGGCCACGAGGGTTTTGAAGATTTTAGATGAGGTATCAATGTATGAGTTAGCTAACAGTGGGATTCATAGTTTAATGGTTGGCGTGTGTGTATGTGATTCTAATAAATCGTACCTGTTCTTGCTCATTATGTGGACATCACCATCAGAAGAGAATGCATACTCAAATCTTTGATGATCTACCTGGGTGAACCTGTTCAGCACCTTTTAAAGAATACCAGGTAAAGGCATCTCTCTCTCTTTATTATTAATACAGACAACACCCACACGCCCTTTTTTGTTGTTGACATGCAACATAGCTCTGTATATTTTTCGCTGGTAATAAACATTCTTTTGATTCGTGTCTATTTAAATGTAATGGCCAAATTGCCATAAAAACAACCCCAAGTGGGTAAAAAATAATAATTTTTTCATGAATCTTTGACCTTTATTGTAGCACCATCATCTATTTAAACTGAGAACTCATGTTTCTGTCATTATCTAGTAAATTGCTGAGGGTTTAAGAAGGTGAGAGAGACAGATCGAATTTATATCAAAACATCCAGCCTCTTTTGGACATTATTGTTATTCCCAATCTATTTCATACTATTTTTTCTTTTTAAAATGTTAACTTTTTTTCTAAAATAGTTTTCAGGTACAAGATGTGCGGGAAAAGGAGGCTGAGAAGCAGGCAACCATGGCAAAAGTAGAAAGATAGTCGGAGTTGGAACACAGGTCCTAAACGAGATGCCCTCAGTTCCAACAGCTGTTGCCTTGTTCTTCGGGGCTAACCTACACTCTTATTCTAAAATGTCCAGTACGTTTGAGTACACCCAGGCCAGCCAAGGGCCATAGTCCATCCATTGTGCCCTGAGGCCATCCCCTGGGCCTCCTCCTGGTGGGACGTGCCTGGAATGCGTCCCCGGGGAGGAATCCAGGAGACATGTGAAGCAGATGCGTGAGCCATCCCAACTGACTCCTCTTGATGTGGAGGAGCAACGGCTCTACTCTGAGCACCTCCTGGATGGCGAACGTCTCCACTCTATGTCTAAGGGAATGCCTGGCCACCCTGTGAAGGAAGGTCATTTTATTAACAGAAAACAATGTTGACTGAAAGGAAGGTTTATTGAGACATTTGTAACTACAGTGACTTTTAACCCTCTTACTGCCAGTGCTGGGAGTGACAGTGTCACAAAATAATGTTAGTAACTGCGTTCCTTTTTCGGTAATGGAGTAATGGAGTTTAGACGAAAATTCAGAATGAAAGACTCACCTTCACCGCCTCCACCTTCCAATGACTCTTCTGTGCGTCTCCCGGCCTTCCAATCAGCATCCCGTCCGCCTGATTCTCCATCCAATCATCTTCCGACGCCTTGCTCTTAAAGGACCTTCGGCGTTGTTCATCCTCGTTTGTCAGCTGAGCTCATCCCTCCTCCACCCCACCTCCACCAACTTCATTCCCATCTCCTCCCGGCTTCCTCGCTCCCTGGCCTCCAATCCACCACCAGTGTCGGATCGGGAGGAAAACATTTCTAAATCTAAACCTTACAAATGTTCATCTTAGCTCATGTCATTCTCAGCATTCATGTCTTCCTCCCAGGTCCGAGCGCCAAAGAAATAACCATGTAATTTCTCATCATTAAAACTTTTCTAATTGCCATCCCTTTTCTTTGTGAGTCTTTTCAGATTGAAATCTAACTAATTACTTTTCTCATTTCCATAATGCCATTACGATGTTTGCAATGTAACACGATGCGTTACTACAACTCAATAAGTGGGGTTTCATAAGTGCACAGTTTGCTGCTGCGAAGAGATCTGCTTTTCTCCCGCAGCTGCAGTGAATGTTTTTTAAAGCTCTTTAAGGAAAAAGCAGGAGGTGGGGAGGGGGCGGCATGGACAAATAGCGGCATACGTGATGCCGATTGGCTGAGAAGGCATCAGGTAGGCGAGTTTTCACCACACAGACAGAGTAAACCAACAGCAAGAAAGAAACATGAAGCGGAGTCTTGTAAATTCAAACACAGCGTTCAAAAGTTGGAAGTATAGGCAATATTTCACGTTCGTTGAAGTTATAGGCAACAATGTGCATGTGATTTGCAAGTTATGTCCGGGAACAAAGATCCACGTCCGTGATCAGCAACTCCAACCTTGTGAAGCACCTCACATCATCTCACCCTTCCACAACACTTGTGGCTAACAACGCGAGCCCTGCTCCGGCCGGCGTGAACTCTGACAGAAAAGGCTTGATTTTTCTGGTCAGCAATTTGTAACATCATTTTAGATTCTAAAAAGTAGGTAAATAGTTAATTTGCCTAGTAACTAGTTATTTTGATAGCACAGTCACTTTTTGGGAGAAGTAACTATAACTAGTTACTTTTTTAAAGTGACGTTCCCAACACTGCTTATTACCATCAAGCGCAGACATGAGTTTTGTTTTAATTTTTTTCCCCTAACTAACTTTAGATTTAGCTAGATGAAATCATAATTGACTTTAGACTTTTAAACCAATGACTCATGACCTCACTTTGACTTGAACCCTTTGCCTGAAAAGACTTAATAAGTTTAATGCAGAGAGTGTTACAAAGGAAAGGTGCTGGGCCACTGCAATGGAACCATGCCAGGCATGTGATGCCCCCCTCTGACATTTGCCAATATTTTCTCCTCATGTTGCTACAACAAGCATGCTGCATCAACTGTGCTGTTTACCTGCTTTTCTTCTGCTTCCTACGATGACAGCAAATACTTCAACCGGTGTGGAAAGGTCCCATCATCCAGCGTTTAAGAGGTGTGTGCAAAGTTAGGAGAAGAAAAAGAAGCTGCATGTGGCATCACCAAAATACATTAATAATAAGACAAAACAAAGGAAATAAAAAAAATTATTTAACCTTCTTATTTTCATGTCCATGGGGTTGGGTCATCCTCATAAAATCCCCTTTATCTTTATTATTCACGTTTAATTAATATGCCACAAATACAATGTTTGCAATGCTTCAGTTTAGGTTTTGCGACACTATTATGTTACTTATTTATTTTTCCACATAAAAAATTTTGAGATTCAAATTGTCTGTCATCAATTTGTATTCAGATGATCGTCTGTATTTCACTAATTGACTTAGGCTACGTTCACTTCTTGAATCAGTCAAAGTTAGATTTATCAATTTTCAGCCTTTTTTTGTAATTTCTCAGAATCCCCACATTATACAATGGAGAATTACATATAATTTCACCTGCTAAGACAAGTTGATCAGAAAGAAAAAAATCTGATGTGAAGAAAAGATCTGTGAAGTTCAGAAATAGAGAGGCAACAACTTCCTTCTTACAATAAAACATAATCAAAAAAGATTGAATCAAAGCTAATAATAGGAACAATTAAACCTTAATGTTAGCTTAACCATCAAGATTTGTATGCTTACTAATGCAATCATGGACTCTGGAAAGTCACAGGTTCCAATGTATACACAGTCTCTGTGCTTGGAGCCTGAACCACAAACAAAGTTAGTGCATCCAAGCTGGATGCAAGCTGGATCATGCAAGTTGGTGTTTTTGAAGTAATCCGATATGACTTATTTGGTTTCAGTGACATTTAGGAGAAAATCATTGTCTTTGCATCACCGGGCAAAGGGTCAACAGAGTCTTTGTCTGCTCTGCCCTGGTCTGAGGGCAGAGCCAGTATGGCAGTGTCATCTAAATATTTGTACCTGGTAGTAATAGCAAATATAAGTACCTGGTAATAGGAGATGTGCTAAGGCAGTCGTTTGTTGAGAAAGTATACAGGAAGAGACTCAGAGTAGAGCCTTGTGATGCACCTGTAATGATGATAAAAGGAGATGTGGTAAAGCAGGATCTGACAGCCTGAGGTCTGTTGCTGAGAAAGTTCAAGAAGATGAGAGGAGATAAGATATACAGACTGTGAAGTCTACTGATAACCACATGTCATTAAATTGTATCAAAAGCAGAACTAAAATCTATAAAGATTACCCAAGCAAATTATCTACTAAAAACATGGCCAAACAATCAGACATTCTATCAGGGTATGAAAACATATGAGCATAACTGTATGATCAGAACAGATAAAACAAAGGATTGCAAGGCCATAACCTGTACAGGACATGTTGGATCGTCAGCTTATTCTGTGATGGAAAGAAGCTGTGGGAGACCCCTTGGAGAATCGCAGCAGGGTACCAGCAATTGCTGGATGGACGAACGGATGGACGGATGGATGTCAACCATCTTAGAACAACAAAAGGTGATCATCGATCTTATGAAAGAAGTTAAAGAGTTAAAATTACAAAACGAAGAGAAAGAAAAAAGAATCAACGCGTTGCAAAATCGACTGGCAGACCTAGAGCAGTACACCAGGATGAATGACATTATCATATCAGGTCTGGAGATTAAACCATGGACTTACACGTGGGCCGTGGCACCTGACCTTGAGTCAGTGGAGCAGCAGGTACTGAGATTTTTTAGACACAAGGGAATCTCTATTATGAATGGGGATATTGACGCTTGTCACATCTTACCTCGAAAAGATAAACAAAAACCTGCCACAATAATATTGAGACTTGTCAGCAGGAAACAGAAAAGTACTGCTGAAACAAGGATGGAACTCAAGGGACCAAATGTCTATGTAAATGACAATCAGACAAAAAAAGAATTCTGACATCGCAAGAAGAGCCTGTTTCTTAAGGAAACAGAACAAAACCCAGTTGAACTGGATTTCAAACTACAGACTGTATATTAAACTCCAAAGGACACCCGAAGAAGCCAGAATCATATGGATAAAGATTTGCATGAACTGGACACATTCAGCTAAGTCTACCTTCACAATGTAGTACTCAAACCCATGTATGCAATACATACTCTCCAACAATGGAAATGGCAGACTCAAAATTACTCAGGATCAACTGTACACAAAATATTATTCATAACACTGATCCATATTACATGGTAAACCATAATTTAAAGTGAAATAATAAATTATATTCAAATGATGAACTAAGCTTAAATGACATTTTAAACTGAAAAGACTCACAATAAGAAACACAAAGATGGCGATTAGAGAAATTTATTGATAAAAGTTAATATCTTTGGCGCTCGAACCCCGGAGGAAGATATTAATGCTAAGAATGACATGCCCCCCCCCCTCCTTGGGATCCGATACTGGTGGTGAAGTTGAGAGTAGTATGTAAGGGAGATAGTGGAGGTGGGACGGAGGAGGGTTGAAGCTCAGCCGAAGAGCTGGGAATCCATGATTGGAGGTCCTTAAAAGCGAAGCCTCGGAGGATGATTGATTGAAGACACATGCGGATCCGACACTGATTGGATGGAGGAGAAACCCACGGTGGAGTCATAGGACGGTCGGGGGTGGGGTGAGTCTTTCAGTTTGAATTTTCGTCAAAACTCCATTTAAATTACAGAAAAAAGTGCTGAGAATTCTTCATGCAGCAGGCAATAGGTATCACACGAATATGTTATTTTTTTTTAAGTCCAAAACACTTAAATTTAATTATTTAGTCAACTTCAAAACACTACAATTACTCTTTAAAGCAAGATACCACCAATTACCAAAGAATATTCAATTATTTAATGATAAAGAAGCTAACTATAACTTATGAAATCCACTTAATTTCAAAAAGTTGTTTTTCCATATATCTATGAAAAAAATGTGCATAACATGATGCGGAATTGATTTATGGAACGGGTTAAATTACGAGTTTAAAGTTGCTTAAATATATATCAGTTTAAAAAATGTATAAATACACTATATTAGAAAATTATGCAAACCAAGGATGATTTCAGCAAATTATAAAGAAATAGTATATTAGAAATTTTGTAAATCATGATGACAAACCTTGCTATTATAATGTTAATCTGTCAAACTTTACAGTTGCATATGACATAATAGCATATAGTTGTATAAAAGCATACAGCTGTTGAATGGAGGAGGTGGTAGGAGTATATAAGTTTTTAACTTCTTCCTAATCCTTTTTCTTTTTTGGGCACAAAATGTTGTTATGTCGGCACACATTGTTTGTTGTTTATTTTGTTGGGTTGCTCAAAAAATAAAGAAATGGATGGATGGATGGATGGATAGATAGATAGATAGATAGATAGATAGATAGATAGATAGATAGATAGATAGATAGATAGATAGATAGATAGATAGATAGATAGATAGATAGATAGATAGATAGATAGATGATGGATGGATGGATGATTTTCTTCTCTTTTAAACCTTTAGTTTTTTTTATTGTCTAATAGCCTAATCATAATCAGACCTCACTATCTGTGGTTCTCTAAAGACTTCCCTTTCTCCCTTTCCTTTTCATTCTTCTTCTCTATTTACTTCACCAACCCTTTTCCCACATTCCTCCTGGGCATTTCCAGCTCTAATATGGTGGTGTGAATGTTCTGAAAAGTCACAGGGTCTTTTGCTAAGCTTCTCCTAAACCCTGAGAACAGGAGATAAGCAGGTGGAGGAGGACAATCCCTCCTCAGGGTCTTCTCACTCTCATCTTCACTGGGTCCCAAAACCTGTGATCTTTGCTCAGGTGCTGATGTTCCTATTTTCTCCTTGGAAATATTTTTTTTCATGACAATCTTATTATCTAAATAATTTCGTCTGCTGTATGCCAATATGTTCCCATTAAATTAGGAAAAGTCCCAAAATAAGAAGCCAAAAAAAATAATGTAAAATATTTATTTAAAGATGAATGGGATCAAATTGACTTCAAAGATCATTGGAGGGCTAAGGGTATCAAAAGGGTATCAAAATCACAGATTCTTCTCTTAGAAAACAAAAATATACACATTTGTTGTTGAGACTTGACAAAATATGAAAAAAATATGAGTATGAACACTGCTCGCTCTGGGTACTCCAGCTTCCTTCCAAAGTCCAAAAACATGACTGCCCTTAGGTGTGTGTGTGCATGGTTTTGTCCTGTGTGTCTCTGTATTGGACTGGCGACCTGTTCAGGGTGTACCCTGCCTTTTGCCCAATGACTGCTGGATATAAGCACCACCTCCCAGCCCTGTAAGGATAAGCAAATAAACAATGGATGGTTCTGCAGCATATGACTTTTTTGTGCATCTTCTGCCTAGGGTAGTTTAACTGGCAGCCCTGAATTCCATGCCAGGGTGTAGTGCATGGTTTTGTGTCTGTTCTGGGTCTGTCATTGACATGACCTCTCACCTAGTATTGGCTGGAATAATCTCCAGCCCTTCTGTTACCCTAAAAATGATGTGGCAGGTACAGAAATGCATAAGGAAATATGTATTACATTTATACACTAAAATAAAAGTAAATGACACCAATTCTGCAGGACAAAGAAGATGAATGAAATCTATTGAACTTGCATAGCCTCTCATGCTTGCCTCCTCTGTCCACAAACCCAGGAGTCTGCAATAAGCAGATGAAATTCAAATCAAATCCACATAATCTCCTCAAACTCCTATATCTGTGCCTTAGCATTTATAATCTAATATGTCCCCTGCCTCTCTTAGACTCAGACTTTAAATCAGGGCTCCAACGTTTGACATTGAGGGAGTTTGAACATGGCAGGGAAGTTGGCAGAGTCACGTAGACCTTTCCTAAAGCCATATTGCAGAGAGGTGAGTGTCAGAGGCGGAATTGTTAATTATCAGGGGAGTCAGTGGGTACACACAACCAGCCAGATTACGGTGTGAGACTGGGGGCAGGAAAAAGTGCCAAGGGCACTGGTAGTCTCTTGTGAACAATGATGGCCAAAACCACAGATATACAACCTCCGACTGAGGAAAACATTGCCTATATAAAGATAAAGCAAATACATTGCTGTGCTAAAAAGTGTTTGCTATAGTAAGATTTCTTGGTTTGCTTTTTGGTCAGATGTTAAATGTTTCATACCATCAAACAAATTTCAGTAGTAGACAAAGATAATCTGAGTATATATAAAGTTCTGTTTCCAAATGATGATTAAATTTATTAGCAGAAAATAGCTTTCTGAACTAACCTGACCCTATGTTAAAGTAATTGCCCCCTTTGTTATATAATGGATTAACTGAGATTAATCCAATTGTTATGGCACACTCCAGGGAACCACAGTGAGATCTATTACCCACAAATGGAGAAAAAATGGAATAGTGGTGAACCTTACCGAGATTGTCCGGCCTACCATATCTCCAAAATTGCATCAACGACTCATCAGAGAAGTCACAAAAAACCCAAACTACATCTAAAGCACAGTAGTGATCCTTGAGAGATGTAAATAATCAACTACCTTTTTAAAACAATTATTATAATGTAAAATATAGTATTGGCGAATCAGTTAAGACTAGTAGGAAGGATGAATACAATTACAAAAAAGCATTTATAATTTTCCTTCCTTTTCACAATAATTTGCTACTTTGTCTTGTCGTATTATGTCATTCCCAATTAAAAAAACTGAGGTTTGTGGTTGTAACTTTAGTAAGATAATTCAAAGCATATTTGGAAGAAATTGTACTTCAGAAAAAGGGAAACATAGTATTATTAAAGTCAGTCAAATAATTTCACCGGGTTCTCACCGGGTACTCCGGCTTCCTTCCACAGTCCAAAGACATGCCTGTTAGGTTAATTGGTCTCTCTAAATTGCCCTTAGGTGTGTGAATAAGAGTGTGCATGGTTGTTTGTGTATTGCCCAGCGATGGACTGGAGAACTGTCCAGGGTGTACACTGCCTCCCGCCCAGAGACTGCTGGAGATGGGCATCAGCTTCCCCACGACCCACTATGGAAGAAGCGGTATAGAAAATGACTGGCTGACTGACTGACTGACTGGAGGAAAAATGAGGCAAAAGCTAAGTTCTTATCTTGATGCAGCAGAACACTGTGAACACCATGAGTCTTGACCCCAAAACATATTATTCAGTCTGCAAGCACATCTAGAGTCACACAAACCTCAAAAGCGTGACAGGAATTGATGTTCCACAAAATGAATTTACATCTGTGTAATATGTTGTGATGGCAAGCAACATATGACAATATCTACACTTCACCACTAGCTCATTTTCACTTTAATTTACTTTGTAGACAATTTCATATACATTTTCCTCACCATAAAAAACAATATTTTTGTTACACACCACAAACAAACACTGAAAGGTAAAAATGTTTTTCTTTGCTTGAGTTATTTTTGGTGTGGCTTTGCCTTCCTGGTGCAGCACAAGGTGCGGCAAGGGGCCAAGCAGACTGAAGTATTGCTGCCAACCTCATTGAACTGAACCACGTGCTGCATGGAGGTCTTTAGAGTTTGTTGTGATTAGGTTGTTAATCAGGGCTGACCTTCACTCCATCCAGAACTTGTATAGGTCTAGAGTTAGGAAAAGGTCAGCTACCATCTAGCTTAACTCAAAGAGAACCATATAACATTAAAAAGCTAATTTGTAATGTTAACACTAAAACATGTTAACATATTTTAACATGTGTATTAGGAACCACTGTATGCTTACAGAACATGGAGAGTTTGATATGCATTTTCCCCAAACTCAAAACACTAAATAATTCATGGAACAATAAGTTTATGATAAAATGTGAATACAGAGCTCACATCATATTAAGGACGTTTTTGACTTTGTGTAGTGTTGCAAAGTTAGGACATCCTACAGCAGCCTGGCCATTCTAGAATTACAGCATGTTCAAGTAGCTCTGTTAGAACTGTCGGGGTCTGGGAGTATCTGTTTGTTTTCTGTTTCTTTCCTGCTATTTACTCTGCTTAGTCCATAGGTGGCGTGGGAGCTCTTGGGTGCAGAGGTGACAGATGTGGCTCATCCTGCTGATTGCTGCTGGGACCATTTAAGCAGGAGGCTGCCAGCACTTTGATACCTGAGTGTTAGCCAACAGGGGTAACAAACTCTCACCAGACTCTAGCTGTGTACTTAAGCTTTTGTATTTTCTTAGAGCTTTGATTAACCTTTGCGTGTCCTCCTTCTCAGGTTGCTTTTAAGCCCTGGCTAAGTTTCATGTTCGTTTCCTGACTTCTGGATCTAAGATTCAAGCCTCCAGTTACCTTCTTTAGACAAACTCCAAGCTGGCAGCTTTCCTCTGGTCTAGTGCTCCCACACTCCACATCTCTCTTTCCCCCTGGCAGTTCAATCATCTCATCCAGTAAGCGTTTCATATTACTTTTACTATAATAATCAACCCATCACTCAGGACTTACCTGTTCTCCCCTTCTCTGTGCAGTTGATGATCTACCGGTCCTGTTCTCTCACCACTAACTCATTCCTCTGAAAATGAATCTCTTAAGAATCTGTAAGTCTCTCCTGAGTTTATTTTTGCATGTGGTTCAGCTCCGTTTCTAGAATCATGACAGGAACTGGATTTTTTTATTTATTTTTTTTTTTTATTTAGATATATGGATATTTATGATTACTGAAAAATCCAAAAAATATTAACAAATAAAAACAAAAAGCTCTTTTAATATCTAACAATTGATTAAAACATCTGGGCCAGTATTCACAAATATTCTCAGTCTCTCAGAGAGCTCCTATCTTAGCCTAAAAATTCTTTGCAAGGACTCCTAGCTTAAGAGTGATTATGTTCTCTGCTGAGAGTGACTCTGAACAAGGAGACAACAGAAATTCCTATCTTTGCTAGGTGTGGTGCTTTCTTCTAAGAGCTGTGATTGGTTGTTAGAAAAAACAAAAGTTTACTTGACTCTTATGGCGGTAGATGCCTGCACGGTGGAGCTGGTAGCGTTTTATTAATCCACTGTTGTTCATTGTGTAGAGAATATCTCTCCTCTCTCTGTCTTTCCACCATCTTGCCTGCTTAAGACACTCTTAAGCTCACTAAAATCACTTTTACCAAGGGTAAATTCTGATAAAAAAATCTTAGAATTTGAGGAAATCTAAGATTTTTTTTAGAATGATATCACTAGGAGCTACTTTTAGTCTTAGGATTCTTTACAGGCCCAGGTGGACAAAACGAGAACATCACCAATAAGTATTTTAAACATCAAACATTTAGTTTGGTGTGCTCCTGACTATTGAAGTCAAAGTGACCACCATGGGGAGCCGTCAATGAAAGTGTACCCTGCCTGCCTCTTCACCAAAAAGAGACTGCAGAAGTTAAACTTTCAAGGAAGATTGGAAAGAAGGACACCTCTGCTCTTGAAGGAAAACAAGGCCAGACTGTTTGTCAGAAATAGGCAAAGGCCAGGACTTCTGGAATAACCTTCCAAAGAGATTGATTGTCAATTAATCAGCCTTTTATTGATAACCTTGCAAGGGAGAGCATTTATAACGTCAGACATGAACATATGGCTGACGTTATAAATGCCACCCCTTATAAAGGCAAAGCCAGTTGTAATTCTTAGACTTCTGGACTGGATCCTGCACAGTTTTCTCATTCTTTCCAGTTTCTTAAGTTTATTTTATTTTGTTATGCAAGTTTCTTTTCTTTTTCACTATGAGTGGAATTATAAAAGTTCAAATTTGAGATCCCATAAAATTTACAGCTCAGGGTATTGATTTCAGTGGTCCTGAACCAAATGCTCAGATGACTGACTGAATGTGGATGTGTTCATTTAGTTAGTACACTAAACTCATATTATTGTGGAAAATGTATAGGTGACTAAATTATTTGGGGAAAAGATTTTACTGTAACTACCCTGTATGTATTTTGGTTTTGTTTCTGACATTATGGATGTTGGGGATATTTGGAGTTTACAGTGACTAAATAAATTCTGCTGAGCAAAACTGCACTGAACAGAAGCAACAGTCAGCTGTCTCATTCTTTCTCTTGTTTTTACAAGATCTGTTTATGGGCAATCTGACTTAGACCTGTAAAAAATTAAGCAACAAACATAAAGAATGCTTGATAGGCTGAAATTTACCCATGACATAATATTATGCAGTGCTTACTCTGTAAATAAACTTGACTTGACTTGAAAATTAAAGAAGGACAAAATACAGAAATGGACAGAGTCTGGAAGCCTCATCTCTAGCGAAGGTTAAGAAATCCTGCAGGATGAGAGAGCTGCAATGTCCTTTCAGTTGATCATTTAATGTTGCCAAGTATAAGCTAATATCACTGCAGAAATCACATTTCCTTGTTGTGCATAAATCTGGTTTTCTGTCTGTCAAATAAACTAGTTTCAAGTTGACTTGATAGTTTTAACAAGCACACTGCTGGACAGTCTTTTCACCTGTCTTTTTAGGTAATAAAAAACAAAGCTGGGATCATGCCCCATCTGCAGCCATGTTGAAGCTCGTCGGTTTGACTGGAACCATCACCAGTCTGTCTGTGAGTCGACTGGTCTTTGAGAGTCATGATGGATGATGAGTTTGTTTTTGTAGATCGAGGCTCGATGTAGAGTCAGCACTGAAAAATGAAATTTAATCATTCCAGTCTTTCCTGATGCCTTTTCAGTAAGCACTTCAATGTGCTTTTCATTGTTGAATTTTACAGAAACTATGTGGAGTTTTCATCACATGGTTTAGGTGTTTTTCTGAAGCCGTACGGCATACAATTAAACATCTCTGAGGAACATGTGCATTAAAAACATAAAAAAAAGAACACAGAAAGTCAGACGACGCATTAGCCACACCGCTTTTGTATACAAGGTTTCTCCACAAAAATATGCAATAGCGAGTGTGAGGACCCACAGACCTGCCCCATGGTCCCTGGACGGACACTGAGGAGATCCGAGCCACAGACATCCAAAGGTCCTCCAAAGCACAAGAACCCCAGGAGAACCATCGCCGGGACTACCGCAACCCCCCCAGAGAAGAGCATTGGAGAGTCCCAGTGGAACCACCCAGCAGCGACAGTGCAGAAGCCCAAGGGAGCCGCAGCGACGAGCCCACAGGCCCCGCCAGCAGCTGTCCACACCCAAGCAGATCCAGCCATGGACCCAGAGGCCCAAGATCCCGGGACACATCAACCCCCAAGCAGAGGCCCGACAGAGCCCAGGGGGCCAGGCCCAGGCAAGCAGCCACCGGGAGTGAGCCAGCACACAGCAAAGCACCCAGCCCCGGACACGAGAACCACAAGTACACCAGTGGGGAGAGACTTCAACCACCGGCAGGTAGTGCGGCGGGGAGGAAATAGGCCCCCCATAATATGGGTCCAGGAGATGATCCAGGAGAGGGAGCAGTCCAAGACCCAACCTGTCACAAAAAAAAAAACAAAAAAAGAACAGGCACACACAGTCACAATTACCCACTCCCACCCTCATGCATACAGATAAAATCCCTCACATCCAACGTAAAGACAAACAACAATGGAAATCATACACTCACTCACACTCCCCATGCATACTCTATACAGCTGCTAAAATCTCTGCAGACCTCACACACCCTGCACATAAACTGTTTAGAGTTTTACCTTCAGGCCGCCGTTACAGAGCACTGTTCACTAAAACCAGCCGCCACAGAGACAGTTTCTTCCCCCAG
>JAHUTJ010009533.1:0-20033 GCA_036250325.1 Characodon lateralis
AGTTGGATCAGCCTGTAGTGTGTTTTTCCACTTTAATTTTGTGTGTGACTCCAAATCCAGGCCTCCATTGGTTAATAAATTTGATTTCCATTGATGATTTTTGTGTGATTTTGTTGTCAGCACATTTAACAAAATATTCAATGAGAATATTTCATTGATTCAGATCTAGGATGTGTTATTTGAGTGTTCCCTTTATGAGCAGTGTATGTGTACAGAATGTTGCATCTGACACACTAACTTTGTCTTAATGCTTTTAATAGCTGCATAAAATAGAGTTTTAGAAACAAATGAGCAGTTCAGACAATTATTTATCAAATCACGTCTGACCTGTTACAGTAAAAGCTGATTTGAGCTGCAGGAACCTTATGGCTGGAACAATACTTAGACTAGCAGATGCCCAAAGCACCGTCACTTATACTTATGTACTTCTTCTCCCATACACACGTGGACAGAATTGTTGGTAACCCTCGGTTAATGAAAGAAAAAAACCACAATGGTCATAGAAATAACTTGAATCTGACAAAGGTAATAATGAATAAAAATTCTATGAAAATGAACAAATGAAAGTCAGGCATTGCTTTTCAAACATGCTTCAACAGAATTATTTTAAAAAATAAACTCATGAAACAGGCCTGGACAAAAATGATGGTACCCCTGAAAAGGATGTGACCAAAGGGTTAAATGTTAAATCAAGGTGTGTCCATAAATTAGCATCACAGGTGTCTACATTCTTGTACTCAGTCAGTGGGCCTATATATAGGGCTACAGGTAGTCACTGTGCTGTTTGGTGACATGGTGTGTACCACACTTAACATGGACCACAGGAAGCTACTGAAAGAGTTGTCTCAGGAGATTAGAAAGAAAATTATAGACAAGCATGTTAAAGGTTATAAGACCATCTCCAAGCATCTTCATGTTGCTGTAACTACAGTTGCACATATTATTCAGAAATTTAAGATCCATGGGACTGTAGCCAACCTCCCTGGACGTGGCCGCAGGAGGAAAATTGATGACAAAACAAAGNTCCAAGCAGCTTCATGTTCCTGTGACTACAGTTGCACATATTATTCAGAAATTTAAGATCCATGGGACTGTAGCCAACCTCCCTGGACGTGGCCGCAGGAGGAAAATTGATGACAAAACAAAGAGACAGATAATACAAACGGTAACAAAAGAGCCCAGAAAAACTTCTGAAGACATTAAAGGTCAAAGCTCAAGGAACATCCGTGTCAGATCGCACCATCCAACGTTGTTTGAGGCAATGTGGACTTAATGGGAGATGACCAAGGAGAACACCATTGTTGAAAACAAATCATAAAAAAAACCAGACTGGAATTTGCCAGACTACATGTTGACAACAAAGCTTCTAGGAGAATGTCCTATGGACAGATGAGACAAAAATTTTAATTTTTGGCAAGGCACATCATCTCTATGTTTGCAGACGGAAAAATGAAGCATATGAAGAAAAGAACTCCCTACTGTGAAACAAAGAGGAGGCTCTGTTATGTTCTGGGGCTGCTTTGCTGCATCTGGCACAGGGTGTCTTGAATCTGTGCAGGCTGTTTTGAAATCTCAAGACTATTATTGGAAAAATGTATACAAATTATCATTGTTTAGTTTAAACAAGGTTTATGTTTGACATTCTATTATAGTGAAGATGATTCCTGTGATTGGTTTTAGTGTGGACAAAGGGAGTGGAAAGTTAAGGAATGTGGTCTGGAGTGGATCACTCTCTGGACATGACATGCTCATACCATATATGGGAATGACTGCTTTTTACATTTTAATCTCCGTAAGAATCGGCTGAACCGATTCGCGCTTTTTGCTTGTAACAATGTGAGTTGTAAATAAAAGGCTGGTGCAAAGATTTATTCTGCGTGAGAAGGAAGTCGCTGTTTGGCAGAGGACTAGCTCACCCTTGCAAGTCAAACTTACTTAGTTCAACTTGTGCCTTATTTTACACTTGTCTCTGTTTATCAGCTTTCTAACTCTAACAACTATCAACGGATTCTAGAGAGAAATGTGCTGCCCAGTGTCAGAAAGCTTGGTCTCAGTCGCAGGTCATGGGTCTTGCAACAGGATAATGACCCAAAACACACAGCTAAAAACACCCAAGAATGGCTAAGAGGAAAACATTGGACTATTCTGAAGTGGCCTTCTATGACCCCTGACCTAAATCCTATTGAGCATCTTTGGAAGGAGCTGAAACATGCTGACTGGAAAAGGCATCCTTCAAACCTGAGACAACTGGAGCAGTTTGCTCATGAGGAGTGGGCCAGAATACCTGCTGAGAGGTGCAGAAGTGTCAATGACAGTTATAGGAATCGTTTGATTGCAGTGATTGCCTCAAAAGGTTGTGCAACAAAATATTAAGTTAAGTGATACCATCATTTTTGTCCAGGCCAGCTTCATGAGTTTATTTCTTAAAATAATTCTGTTGAAGCCTGTTTGAAAAGCAATGTCTGACTTTCATTTGTTCATTTTCATAGAATTTTTATTCATTATTACCTTTGTCAGATTCAAGTTATTTCTGTGACCATTGTGGGTTTTTCTTTCATTAACCGAGGGGTACCAACAATTTTGTCCACGTGTGTATCTTAAAAAATCCATATTTGGATTCTTACTGGGCCATTCCAAAATGATAATGTTTTTTTCACTCTAAATAAATGTGTTGGTGAAATGAAAAGGTTTATTTATAAACCCAAATCTGCTAGGGGTATGAATAATTTTAGAATTAAGAGTAATTTGTGCTAGTACTAGTGTAACACACCCAGGTTTGAATGTGTTGAGTAGATTAAATGTTCCTGTAAACACAGGAAAATGATGAGACAGGCAAAGTAAAGTTTATCTTTGCCCTGCTTCTGCCATATTGCGGAAGAGGGCCTGAGCTTCCTCTATACTGTCTCATCACACATCCCCTGTAGGGGAGGAGGATAAATACACTTCAACTAAAAATCCTAAAAATAAAAAATAAAACGTTTTTCCCTTTGTAATCATAACCAAAACATAATGTGAACACACATTAATGTGTCACACTAGTATGTCTTTGAGTTAAACGTTTTTTTTCTGTCAAAGTACATGATTTTTTTTTTTTTTTGCTAAGACACAAGTGAAGATTATCCTGTCTCGACTCTCTTAAATTCATATTATACCATGTTGAGCTCAACCATCCATGTGACTTGTGGAGTCCTGAGCATTTTGAGAATAGCTATATTTTAAGGTCCAACCGACCGCTAAAAGAGTATGAAAGCAGGCATGTCTCCAAGGTCAGGCTAAGTTTTGTACAATAACTGGCCATTTCTTCAGGTGAACTCTTTCAATTGCTTTTTAAAACAAAGAGCTAATCAGCCAGTCGCGCTGCAGTGATTGCATTAGGTCTCTGGACGCGCTAAAGATGATTTGCTGAAGTTTAAGCTCTCGTTTAAACTCTGGCTCGTCTGAGCATTTCTAAAACTGCTGATCTACTGGAATTTTCTCACAACTGCCTCTCAGGTTTACAGAAGATACACCAAAAAAGAGGAAATCTCCAAATGGTGGTACTTAAATAGACTTAAATATCTTGGGTTGTTAATAGAGGAAACTAGACACATTGGTATAAGGTGATAAAAAGGCAGCAGAAACCCAAACAACCTCGTTTTACAACCAATGTATGAGGAGTAACATCCCTGAATGCACAACATGTTGAACCCTGTGAGCTGCCAAGGTAGGTAGTGACGGAGTTGGTGAGTAGATGTAGAAGTTAGAAGTTGGGTTGACACAAGCAGTGCTCCATTTTAACCAGTGGAGCTGCTTGGCCTGATATTTTTCTGACTTTGTTTAAAAGCACAGCTCATTATTGGGATGTGGTCAACTTCAGGGCAGAGGTAGGTGAATGAAAGGTTTGTCTATTCAGCTAAAACCAAAAATTATTTTACAATTAGTCCTTGAGAAACAGCTAGTTGGAAACGGACACAAATCTCTGTCTTTTTTCAATCTCCAATAAGCTATATTCAAAACAAAGCCAAACGAAAGCCACTACGGCATCTCTAATCTAACTAGTTACCCTAGAGCAGGCAATTTTAACATAAAACCAAAAATATCACTGCTTTAAATTGAGCTTTTCAAGCTCAAGCAAACTCTGGTTTCTTAACAGAGACTTACAGTAAAACAATCCAAAGTATAAAAGTAAAATAATAATCAGGTAAAATAGTTCACATTTATACAAAAGGAAACAAAAAACTAAATGAAAAACATAGAATGTATGCCTGTGTCATTGTTGTAAATGAGAACTGGTACTCAAACATTTAACCTTTTGAAATAAAGGTTTAACAATAATACTAAAATTAAAAACTAATACGGAGGCACCCTAATAACAAACATTTAAAAGCCTTAAAATGGGAATAAAGTTAATTCCAAGAACAAGTTAAATAAAGACGAGATTAAAAAAGCTGAATTTCAAGATTAGTTCCTGAACATGGAGGTTGGCAGACTCTTACATCTAAATTAAAACTAGTGTACAGTAAAGGCTTTTTCAGATCATGCTTTCATTCTGTGATCTGCATGGGGAATGGAGGGGAGGCTGATATAACTCCACCAATATTACCCCCATGATCCACATTAGGAGGCATTAATATGCACAACCACAATGAACAACTTGGCAGAGTGTGCCAATTTAAAAAAGACAGCAGTTGCAGAGCAGAGATGTTGCATGGTTCCCTAATGTCAATGTGATCTGAGAAATATGTTGGTCAACAGAATCTGATGAGAGAATAACATGAACTTTGCTGCTATATCTACCACTAGCCGTGGATGATGGACCAGTTCAAATTTGTACTTTTGTTCCCAATGAAATTATGTATTCTATGAATTAGGATGCTACGGTTAATAATGTCTAATGCTAAAATACATGGGAAACAACAAAGTCAAATAAATCCTAAAGGAAAAAATATGTTATTTCAGTACAAACTCAAATAGATGATCCAACAGACCAAGTAGTTGACAGTGGATTAATGATTCAATGCTTGCTTCAGGTTTTTAAAGGGTAAGTACAGGGACTTATTGAACAGGATTGTGAGAATGGAAAGTGAAATAGTGGGGAAAAAAATCTGACCCACCTTTACACTGACAGAAAGAGGAAGAAAGCTGAGGATGAGAACTGCCAGCAACAGTCCTCATCCTCTTCCGAGTCAGTCTTGGAGGCGCTACAGAGCCCTTCTGGTTAAAGGTTTGTTCAGAAAGTATTTTATCCAAAATGCTTTAGGTATTCATAATTCACTAAAGCAAACAGCCAGCAGAAATAAAATAAACTGTTATATGACTTCACTTCACTTGACCATTTTATGGTCATTTGCCTTGCTTTTTAACCTAGTGTTTTATCTCCTTTTGGGCTTGATCTTTCTTTGTCTAGTATGTTGGTAAGCCAAAGTCTTGTCTTGTCTTCTCTTCTCTTCTCTTCTCTTCTCTTCTCTTCTCTTCTCTTCTCTTCTCTTCTCTTCTCTTCTCTTCTCTTCTCTTCTCTTCTCTTCTCAACCTAAAACATAAGGATTGCTCTAACATTCTCTCATAGAAATGGCAGATAAAACATTATTAATGGTTACCCATCACTAAATAGTTTTCTAGGTGAAGTATGAAGCAGATGTCTCTCTGATTTAGTTTTGATGGCAAAGGTTCTTCTGTCTCTGTGGCCGACCACTCCTCTTCAAATAGAACAAGCTCATTATCCCTCCTCTGGCCAAATATATTGGACTCAAGATGGTCTCCACTGTCTTTGGTCACTAATGTGTCACAGATATATATATTCTTAACATATTCAGAAAAATAGCCGGAAGCATCAAAGGCTCTGGATATAAAAGCTTATCACAATCTCACTTAAATCCAAACTTGCACACACTCAGTCTCTCTTTCACGCACCCTCTCAAAAGCACAAGCTCACTTTGATAAACACACAACACACTTCTCTGTGACACTAACAGAAAGCAGTGGTAATGCCTGGAGCAACTAATTGGCTCCAAACTAATCCCACCTCTGTGTGTCTTCAGATAGCAATAAAGTCTGCTGATTTCACAGCAACACATTGAATAAGGAGGCATTGACATAGCCACTTTGTAGAAGAACACGTTTAGCCTTTTACATTTAAAAGGGTAAGGAGGAACAAGCGTTGGCTTCTATGCAAATTAAAACTCCAAGCAAATATCAAAAAGGCGGGAATCATTTCCTCACACACCCCTAGGCTCAGTCTGCTGACCATTGCTGTCCAATAAAGTTATACCAAATGTTTAAACCATTTTTGGTCCTCTGTGGTGGTGTTGTGGGCTAAATCCACATCTTTAATCTGGGGGAAATTGGTTCAAATCCTGGTTTTATTAGGAAGGGCATCAGGTGTAAAACGTCTTTGTGCAAGAAGGATACAGCATGTACAGAGGCCTTTACTGTTTCAAAACCAAAACAAAATGATTGTTGATTTCACATTTTAAGCTGTCCACATATGGCCTGATCTAATAAAGGTTTGCATGAATAAAAACATCCAAACCTTTATGGGGACCTTTATGTTTAGGTTGTACAAAAATAAATGTCCCCAAAAAATGGGGATATTTATGTTTAGGTTGTACAATTTTTTTCAAGTCAAATTTGACTGCATTTAGCCTTCCTTGTATCTGCTGACAGGCTTCCTCTTGCTTGCTGCAGGATGCAGCGTAAATGATGTGCAGACATGTTGATTTGTGGTAGCAAATAAAGTTCCCTTCTAAATAACTAAGACGTTTTGTACTTTCTCAGACTTTATTTTTAAAAATTTCACTCATTATGAAAATGACAATTTTTAGGTTTTCTCTTCTCAGTTACAGTGTCCACACTGAAAAGGGATTTTACCAGTATAACCTGGAAGCATTTTGGTACAGTATGGTGCATTTACCGATCTGTAAAAGATCGGCTTTGGGCTTTCCAACAGACTGAGACAATGGAGCTGAAAATCAACCAGTTCCACTGACAAGACAATATCTCAATGCATATCTACTACAGGCTTTAAATGAACACGTTTGTCTAGATTACAGTGGTTACAGGTTTTTCCATGTTTCAGCTGGCATGCAGTCAGGCAGAAAACGAGGCAAAGCCCCACCTCAGGACACAGGTCCTGATAAAGACCTTCTCATGAACATGTTCCTGATAGAATATTGCATGCTCTGACATTGTGCATTGCACGCCTCTTTGCACTTTTCTGTTGTTTACATACAGTACTTTGTAACCTAGTTTCCTGTTACTATGGTTACCCCGTGCTGCGAGGAAAGATATCTCCTCTCCCATTAAGATTGATAGTGGGAGACATGCACTGTGACTGTATTTACCAAAGTTCAATTTAATCTTGTGATTTAGCTGAAATTAAATAAGATTTCAATTGCTTTGCTCTTTTCCACTCAAAACAAAACAAATCACTGACCTGTGAAGTCATTAGATTTTCCATTATGCAATAGCAGAATAAGGAGTTTAAACTCTCTATTGACTACTATATTGTAGATAAGTCCATAACCTGTTATGGTTAATAGCAGGCATTTTTAGTATTTTTAATAAATGTGAGAGTTTACCATTTGTCTGTTTTCTGTGTTTTCTTGATACAAACAGTTCAATGTGTACTTAAAATAAACATTTATCATAGGATAAAATGATGCTCTCTGACATATTTAAACATAAGAGCACTTCAGTTTGAAGGAGCAAAGAGGGACCATACTAAAACAAACATGGCAGCTGCATGTACAATAAAGTAAAAAGTAACAAGATTTGTTTTAGCTACATTTTTTTTAACTGTAAGCTTGTGTAAATTTGAAAAACCAACAAAGCAGCTGATGAGGTCTGTCATCTGAACCTGGCCTAACTGAGCTCCTGGTGCAATTATCTACTTTCTTTTTTACAACTGCAAAACATTAATGAATCCAGAGTCTTTTCAGTTTCCAGTGACTTACAAGATACTTCATGACTTTTATAACTGGGTGTATTTAGTATTTTTATATTTTTTATATTGTTATAGTTCCTTTTTTATAGGAAACCATGATTTTTTTTCTGTTTCTGGTTCTATTGCTTGACCTTTGTCAACTTGCAACAAAAAAATACAGCTGTTACTTTAGTTAGGATAAGGAATATATGGTTGGAGTGCAAGGTATGTTGTTCAGGATTTCCGAAGTGAGGCTATGTCAAAAGATTATGAGCAGATTACCTGCAGGAAATATCTCTCTAGGAATCTTCATTTAGTGCAAATCCAAATCAGTTGAACTCAAGGCAAGGCAAGGCAAGAATATTTGTGTAGCACACTTTAGCCACAAGACAATTGAAAGTGCTTTACACGATGAAAAAAGTACATTGCAGTAGCATGATAAAGTAAAGTAAAAGAAAAGTAAAGTTGGACTATAGACTGAAACGAATGAATGCACTCAATGCTTTTAGCCCCATATTTTCTTAACATAAAATCAAATGTTTCTCTTTGGTGAGTCGGCAACTCCTTAGTACTGTTCTGATCCACTGGGGCAGTATTCCTTTTAAAACTGATTCAAAGGCTAAAGCTTATGGCTAGTTCAAGAGTTTGGAGAGGTTTTACATTTTCTCCTCTCAATATCTGTTTCATACAGGAAGATCATTGGTGGTGCACTGCCTCCAACCGCCATTTCCCTTGTTCTTAGTCATCAGCTTCAATGACATTAACTGTACAGTGTACATAACATAACGTAACAATGTTTTAAAGGTTCAGAGAAAAATATTCACATCAAACGCTAAGAAAAGTTTGAGCCTGGAGTCGTTTTATGACAGGAGTGGTCTGGATTTATACTAAATGGAGACCCCAAGACAGTTAATTACTTAAGAAAAGATATTAACAGTTTACAGCCATTTAACAGGACCTCACTTTAAAAGTCCTGAACCATTTTTTAAAATTAAATGCTTTACTAATGCCCACAGCATATTTTCAGCCAAACTTTTTGAAAGCCTTTGCTTCCTGTTTTCTGCGTTACCTTGGCAACAAGTCAGTGAAAACAACAGCCTGCTTTCATGGCATTATTGTCAGACCTTTACTAACCACCTTGCATGCTAACTTAGGAAATAAAAGGGTCCCACTGCGCGCTAAAACATGAAAGGTTCCTGACCTGTTGTCCGTATTATGCAACAAGCACTAAACATCTGGGTTTTTGGTGTATTTTGATATGAAGGATCACAGGCTTTAATGTTACTGTTGTCAAGGCCTAAAAGTGGCCAAAATGCCTACATATTTTACATAGTTTTGTATATTTTTCATACATGAAATTTAAATAAAGTTGAAAATAAATAAACGTGTCAAAATGTATTAGAAACATTTACAAAAATTCATGAAGTCATCGTAGGTTAAAGGCATATAGAATATTTTCCGCACTTATGTCATTAATCCATGGGGCCTCTACAACAAAAGACCATGAAATAATCAGAACTGTCCCTGTGGCTCAACATACATCTAACACCAAACTGGTGAACCAACACAGCAAGTTCCTCATATTAATTTTCTTCATCTGAGCAGTGTTTGGCTCTACCCTGTGGTCGATAAAGCTGACAGATTAACTATACCATTGCCAAGAGTGGCTAAGAGAGATAGTGTTGTGTCACGTCCTATATATATATGTAACGTCCTATTGATACCACAACGAAAATGAAAGTTATAGATTACTAGTTAAAACTTGCTGAACACTGATCAACTAAGAAAGAGAAGTGGAACCACAAAAATATTTGTGATTTATTTGTAAGAACTGTTTGCTTTGCCAAAAGAGTAGATTTGCTAAAAACATTTGTTACTGTGAAAGAAACTGACCTAATTATTTAGCAAACCATCAAATTAATTGTATTTAGTTAAATAAGATATGCATTAAAGTTTAGGTTTATTCAGCAAACAACTTAACAAGATCGATTTTAAGCAAGCATATTTTTAAGTCAGTCAAACATGTGCCTTGGTTGTTTTTTCAGGGTAATGCAACTGAAGTGCAGAACAGGCCTTGTCCTTTGGGATATGTTTTCAAACTTCTCGGAGTTGCTGGCCGGACTCCATCGTCAAAAAAAATCCAGTTTCTTCTCACCACCCAAGGGGATTTCAAAGGTCATGATAAGCGCAACAATTATGCTCAAGATGGTGGAAATGCTGCTTGAGGATGTTTCATTTGTATGAAAGCTCATAGACCCCAGAGCTTAAGTTAGAGCCCTGCTACAGAAATGTGATGTAAGTGGTTGCGGTGTATGTGTGAGAATGATTAGAGCATGGGCTTAATGATGGTGCTGGTAAACAGGAGTAAAATGATGCAAAGTGCCCTCTTCCAGAGCCTGACGACGATTGCCGCTGACCTTGCCAGGGGACATGGTAATTTCTGAGCCAGCTGATGGTCTCATCACATCTACTTAAAAAGCAAAGGCTCATGCACTTTCAGATTTAATCTAAATGCTTTATGAACAAAAGACAAACACAAACAAAATTACACCAGACCTGTTGCCGTGGTTACAAAATGTCTTAACGTCCTAATTACCATGGAAACACATATAGTGTCGACATCAGTTATAAGCCTTAGGATCATCATTAATCTATGTCAAATTGCCTCTGTCAAAGTTACTCAATTTATTAAAACCAATACTGTACATATACGTGAAAAGTCAAAATGCACAAAAGTCTTAAACTGTACAAATATCTTTCAGTAATTCAGAAATTATAACCAACCCTTCTAAAAAAAGAAATCTAATAGATTTTGATCATTTAGAGTCCCTTGAATAGCATTCCTACCCCTCATGCGTTTTCCACATTAGAACCACAAACTGTAATATATTTTGTTGCCAATTGATGTGATAGAACAGCACAAAGTAGCACATACATACAGAAGTAGAATACTTTTTTTTTACGAAAACCACTGCATAGCGTTGCGTGCATCCAGTACAACCCATTAACCTTAGAAATGATCTAATTAATAAATACAGATCGTCTGTGTTTATTGTAATTTATGATTGCATATAATTCATATAAAGTCAACTGTTCTGTAAAGGCTTCAGAGGTTTATTAGAGCAAAACTTCACAGCATGAAGAAGGAAAGAAGGGGAGTGATGAGAAGAAAACTGGTAACAGTGGTGAATGGCACCTGGCATGGCAGAAGAAGGACCAGACAAAGGAGATGCTTATTTGCTGGGAAGAGGAATATTGGAATGCAATACAGGGGAGTCTAATAAACAGAATGCATTGCAGCTGTGTGGGGAGCATGAGTGGAGCATTGGAGGGGAAATGTCTACTTGATAAGCAAACACTACAAGGAACACAAAAAGAATACAAGGAAGTAAAGCAGAACATAACTAAAGGTTTACAATGAAAACAAAAAGAAAGTGACAAGATATTATGAAATGGTGTAGATCAGAACTTATTCATCTGTTGGAACGGCCTAGCCAAAGTCCAGATCAAAATCTCATTGAGAAACTGTGGCAAAAGTTAAAAATTGCAGTTCTCGAATGCTCTAAATCCAGTCTGATTAAACTCCAGTTGTGGCTCTGAATGATACGCCACAAGTTTAAGATTTTTATATATGTGAAAACCATGTGGTTGCCGTTATGTCCTACTTTATGTTGTTCTCTCATTTCAATCCGATTAAAGACAACAATTCTTGTTAACATGCAGTGAGGCGAGATAAAGACAAATGAATGACTTGTGGTTCTGTCCATGGGTCTGTTGACTCCTCATTGTTTAGTCAAATTTTCCATGTTTCCAGAAATAGCGCTTTGGGTGCCTCTCTGATCCTGAATAATTTATTTCCGCTGTGACATTTGCTCACACGGTCTCCGGGTAAAGACGGGCAGGAGCGTGGCTCCCCCATCAGAGCTCCGTAAAGGTCAAGTGTTATTGATCTCACCATTTCAAACACGCTCTATATTGTCAGAATCAAACCTCCAAAGTTTGGATCGGGTCGAACATGACGGGGGTTATGTTCAGACTCATTATCTGCTTCTTAGGCGTATGTTGAGCAGTGATACTGGTGATCAGACTCTGGTGCGTAAAAGACGCGCTCCGGGGCGGGGAGTGCTTTGGAGACGCATCGGTAAAACAGCACATCTGCACGACGCGCTGCACCTACAGGTTGCCGCGATTGTTTCCTTCATATCTTCTGATATTTTCCCAATCCAATGTAAGATCCTGCCACTGGAACTGCTTAAAGATCTCTTAACACTTTGGACTTTTTCCACGGAACTGTGCTGCGTTAAACACAATGAAAGTCCACGGTGGCGGACTTTTTCGTCTGCCACAGGTCCCTCACAGCTGCCGCTGCGTCGCAGAGAGAACGGCAACATAATGGCATGTAGGAGCGGCTGCTGCTGCGGATCCTCCGGTCCCATCAACGAGGACAACGCACGGTTCCTGCTGCTGGCGCTCTTCATTGTCCTCTACCTGCTCTGCGGGGCCGCCGTTTTCTCGGCGCTAGAGCAGCCCAAGGAGCGGGAGGCGAAGGAGCGATGGGCGCAGAGGTTCGAGCACTTCTCCCAGAAGTACAACCTGAGCAAGAAGGACCTGAGGAACTTCCTGAAGAATTATGAGGAGGCGAACGTAGCGGGGATCCGCGTTGACACGATCAGACCCCGGTGGGACTTTACAGGAGCTTTTTACTTCGTGGGGACTGTGGTGTCAACAATCGGTGAGGTTTACTGTAACTGTAAAATACATTCTCTCACAGCACGCTTTTCAGTTTGAGAGCATTAAATACAATTTGAGTGAACCCACGCTGGGCAAATATTTTCTTTAACTTTTTTCACCATTTTACTTCCATTATAAACACGATAAACTTACCCCAAGCGCAAATTTATCCCCTCCTCTAAAGTAACAATGGTGAAAAAAAGAATTGTTTCTTTTTCACTTCTGTTTATATTGAATCCGCTTAAAGCCACCAACAGAGAAAGAAAACCTGTCTAGAATTTGATATGAGAAAGCACTCCAGAGCTGCCCAACCAACAGCACCGTCCCCATCGATCCCTTGTCACAAGCTCTCGTCATATTTCTCCCTCCATTCCTCCTCAACTGAAGCAAATTAATGGTTAGTGTCAGTAAGCGCGACAGAACATTTGATGAGGGCAGGCTTAGGCCATGTATGAGGGGGACAAAAACTCTGCTATTACCAAACAGACAAAAAATTTTTTTGCAGAATTACTTGTCTCATAAAATGTTCTCACCAATCACAAGATTGGTTAATGGGGTTTTCTTGGACTCGGAGATACACAACCATGAGGACAAAGACAGCGTTTTAACTGTTTATTTAGAAACACAGATAAAAGGTCGGACTGGAGCTGGTGGAAAAACATGGGGTCTCCCTGAAGGAGAAAGACAAAAGCTGGTAAACACTCTGGGTGGAAACAGAAACTGAATGTGTTCTTTAGATGCTGACTTACAGGGGTTGGGTTCTTGGCCAGACCGGGGAGAAATAAGTCCTTCACGGTGGCTTAAGGCCGACAGGCTGTGAACAGTTTTCGGAAGATGAAGTGCTTTGTTTCTTCTCTTCCAGGAAACTCCACTATGGTTGGAGAGTTTTAACGGTGGAGGGTGGACAGGCAGGTTGACGGGTGGTTCTCAGGTGGCTCCTGAGAAGCTGGGCTTGGAGTTGGAAGCAGAGAGGAGGCTCAGGGCTGAGGTGTCGAGGCTGGAGTTCCTAAACTCCTCTGAACATGACACGAGTGAAAACGGAGACCAGAAAGGTTCCACAACTTCCTTCAGCGAAGGGTGATCTGCAAGGCAGGGGGAGAAAAACAAGGTGATCAGAAAAACTGCTTGGAAGCAGGACTGCAGAGAAGCAGCGGTCTAGCTGTTACCACACCAAGTGAGAAAACTAGCTGACGCCTGGTTTCCACTCCATAAGTAGCCCCGCTGATTGCTCTTAGATGAGCAACACCTGTGCAGTAGCACCTGCCATTCACACCCTGCACAGAGAGAACACAGTACACAAACACAGCCTGTACCCAAACCACTGTGGATATGACAAAGATGTGGTGCCAAAATAATTCACTTCAGGTTTGTATAATGCACCTTGCCTTGCAAAAAAATAGTAAAAATGCCTTTTTTTCCCACAAATAGAAAAAATGGTTTCATTTTTGTCATACTGTTAACAGTTTAAATAATCTCTGTTAAGAATAATCTAGCTAAGGTTTGACTAATTGAAACATTTTAGATTTTAAACAAGATATAATCACGTACAAACCATAATCCTTCAAAAACGGTAAAAGAGCTCTTTAATTTGGTGTTGAATGTGCAGCTGTGAACTGCAGAATAACCTAAATGTCATTAGCCAGCCACCATGTATTCCTCTTACATTATTTCCATGATACCCAACACAGGAGCTGCTGTACCGGACCGGGTGAGTTTGGAGATCTCCAGCATTGGTTTCGACCAAAGTTCTGGAATTTTATTTTGCTATTGGTATACACTGCTCCTCACATTGGAAGGTCTCTAAGGCTTGGTGTGGGTTAATAGCTGCTCTCAATTGGTATCAGATACTTATGTCTCCAATGTCTGATATATGTCCCATGTTTTTGGAATCAAATGTCTGGGTGAGACCACTGATCCATCTACCAATCTGCTCACACTGGGCTTGTGTTCCTGCAGGTCTTATCTTGACTGATTTTACTCTGAACGTTAAGCACTCAGTCAAAGCATTGTCGCACACTTCATAATAATATCACAAATTCTATATGGAATGTTTCATATATATGAATGTTTCATATGTATGAATAGATAGGTCTAGTATAATATACATTTAGCAGATTATTTAAAAGTAAAACATACAGACGTCAGAGGACAATCTGGTATCTGCTGCTTAGGATTAGCTTCGTAGCACATATTTTAGTGTTGAAAAAGTGAAGGCACAATATAAATGTTTTTAAATGTATTTTGTGGAAAACATTTAGAGTAGGGGAAGCTATCAAATTGTTACAGTAATAATAACAGGTTAAAATTCTGGAGCTCTACAGAGGAGCAACAAGGAGCATATAACAGAAAGTTCCTTTATTTTATTTTTTGAACTTTTAACCTTTTTTTTGCCACAGAAGAAGGTTTAGTGAGATTGTGGCCTGTTGGAAGACTTTGGCGCAATATTTACAATGTAGAAATTACACAGAGAGGCTGATGTTACAGTTAGCCATGCTAACGGTGTTAATCGGCATAAAAGATTGCTGGAAATTGTGTAAAATATGTCAGTATCATATGTTCTTAACTGGGTATGACGGAAAGAGGAAACTATTTCACTGAGCTTTTTTGTGATACTTCTCTCAGTCTCTATTGTACACACATAGCGCCGACTCTGCTCATGAATAAATAATCACCGTTCCCTGCAGGAAAGCTTGTTTTTATACCTGGATGTAGCCACTTTTTCAGGCTAGTTTACCAACCTTTTACAGCCCAACAAAGCTAAAGAGTGGGCCCTTCCACCGCACCCATCTCCTTAGTCTCAGCAATTTATATACAGATTTAGTAGCTTTGTACTATAGGCATGAAAGGATTGTTCTGAGACATTTTAAGTCATCACCAATGTTGTACATATTAACATATGTGAAGATATGTGCACAGATTGTGCAAGCTAACAGGGCCTGTGTGGTTTTTTTTTTTCATATTAGTGTATACAGTCAGCTTTAGGGACACAAATTTAAGACAAAACTGAAATATAATTTTATGGTCTAGTATGGAAAATCTGGATGAATTTTGGACCTTTTAAACCAGTGATTTGGGTTTTTAAATTGAAGGCTTTCAAAACAAATGTTAAAGACGCTTCAGGGGATAATTCTTTGTAGGATATCTGACTTGTTCGGCAGTATGACAGATGAAGAATTGTATGCTACATCCTAAACTGTTATCCAAACACAGGATATAATATAATGATTTGAATGCCACGGGTAGACAGATATAAGAAGCCTCAAGAAGTTAGCAGTTTCTGAAAACCCACGCAGAGTGCTCTGGTTAGACCAAAATATAACTAAGTGCAGAACTCTATGTGTAGCAGAAAACTAACATTGCCCATCACCCTAAACACACAATCCTTATGCTGAAACATGGTGGTGGCTTTGTCATGCAATGAGGAGGCTTTTTTTCAGCAGGGAAAGGTAAGCAGGTCAGGGTTGTTTGGGAAGATGAATAGAATAAACCCTGTTAGAAGCTGCAAAAGGGATTCAAATGCATGCCACATTGTTCAGATTCTGATTTGTAAAATAGTTTGGTTATTTGGTAATGGAAAGCTGCATTGAGTTAAAACACTCCTTGCTCATTCTGAATTTTTAGCTTTGAAAAAGACAAACATTTTCAACATGACATTGAAAAAGCAGAATTCACTAAATAAAGTTTTTTTTTAGGTATTCACTAAAGAATACTATTTCTTTTCTTTATTTCCACGAAGTGTGTTGGTCAACTCTCCTGGGAGATATAAGAGGAGGTCATAAAAGCCCTCCAGTGCAGAACGCTATCTCTTCTCACCACACAGCAGCAGTGGACAATAAGTACCATTACTAGTATGGGCATTAGCGCTCCGACAGCTAAACCACATGTAAATTTGAATGACTTGTTTCTAAATAAAGAAGGATTGTGGCGAAGATGGGCCCAAACAACCTGAAAACAGAGTGTTTAGCACTTTGTATGGCTGTTTACCATCCAGAGATTTGTGAAAAATATTGGTTCTGTAAAAGATGAATGGGGTTGACAGACAGATGCAGACTCAGGGCAGAATCAAAGCCTTGTTTACAAGTTATTTCTTCTTTTCTGCAAATAATCAAGGCAGGTAAATGCACATCTATACTCCCATGCTAGTGTTTGTATTCAACACAGTCACAAAGATCTATAATTAGGTACACATATGAAGAAACATGAAAGCCTTTGTATTCTGAGTTTATAAAACCAGTTCCTTTTCTGAGAAGGAATTGTGTGGACAGTGTACACGGTAAAGGGAACCGAATGAAACATTTACTGTTTAAAAAGAACTGACCAATTTTGCAGGGACACTAGAATCAAGGAGAATATGGACTGATGGGATATCCATCGGTCTATTACAGTATGTGGGGCCCTACCAGTCCTCCTTACTGTGTGAAATATAAACAGTATGGTAATTAGTCTAAGCTGTATATATCTACATTGCTTGGCAACAAAATCTTAGGGAAGAAAACGAAAACAAAATACCTAAAAGTATTCCAGAAACATATTTTGTATTAAATAGAAATAAATGCAGGTAAAAAGAAAACTGCCTTCCTAGAGAATGTATTTCTGATTTTCATCTAAGTTTTTCAACTTTGGGTTAAAAGTAGAATTTTACTTATTTCATTTACTTTATAAAATACTACCGGAGTGAGCCGGTAAGTTTTGGCGCTTCAGCTCTACAGGAGCTCCTGGCATTCCGTCAAATGAGTATGTGTGGAGAAGTACCACTTTTAGCTACCAGGTCGAGCAATGGGAATCAGAAAGGACATGGGATAATATTTGAGCTCTTCGTACCTTGAAATCCCTAAGAAAATCCCAAGGATTTTTTAGGAGTCTAATGGAACAAGACACTTTAACACATTAAATATCAGAGAAATCATGGACAACTTTAAAAGAGTTTTCTATGTTATACAGCATTCACAGCTGACTATAAGGCTGTCAGCTCAGTAAAGTATGTTTAATGTATAATGTATATTTCAATACAGTATATGATAACATTAGTGTCATGAAAACAAAGTTTTGTGCTTAATTTTTCCTCATTAGCAGTCAAGTTCATAATACTGCACTTTATAAAACCATATTTTCATTGTATTCTTGTGATGTTTATAGGCAGTACTGATGTTGATTGATTATAGTTGCTTTGAGTTTTAATTAATTGAAGTGCAGTAAATTTAATCGAATGTTTTCATTTAATAAAAATTGAACCATTTACTTTTGTAGTATAAACACTCTGAGGTGTGTTTTCTCAACATATGTGTGATGATATGATGATATTATATTTTATTTTAGTACAGTAAAATATAATACAGTAAAGCACAGTACAACAGATGACTCCACGGCATAGTACTGGTTAGCATAGAGTTGTACAGTATAGTATTGCATATCATAGTCTAGCTTTATACACTAAAGTTTAGAACAGTACACAACAATATAAATTATCTGCTTTGAGGTTTTGTTAAATTCTGTTTAACTTTTCAGCGTACTGGATATTTGCATAGCGCCACGCTCTCACTTCCGCTAATGAAAGCCTGCTACATGGATGCCAAGTGCTATTATCGGCTATGGAGGGAGACAGCAAGAGGCAAAAAGAAGCTCCCTGAAAATGACAGAAAATGTCAAAAGTGTGGAATCATTTTTAACAGAATGAAAAATAGACCATGAGATGCAAAAGTGTATTGGCATTCCACAAAAACTTGTCCTTGATGCTGCAACACCTGAGTAGGGAACACCCGCTGCATGCATCATCTGTAGTTGCTAACAGGTTATGTTTATGTTCCCTTTGCAAAAGACCTTAATCTGTGATTATTAGTGCAGAATCTGGCATATAATAGATGTACAAGGAGATACGTTTGGGCCAACGTTACATGTACTGGCAGACCAAGAAGAATCGTAGTGTCTACCTGGCAGGGTGTTATGTGACAGTGTGTAAGTTGTCTCAAAAAAAAGAAAAAATGCAACACTTATTGCATCAGTCTCCCATAAATGGAGATAAAAACACAGCAAGATAAATGCCATTAACTGAAACGCATTTATCTGTTGCTGTGCTTCTATCTTGATTTAAATAAGATACTTAGAATGAATATCGCTAGCTTACCAGTAATTTTAGTAGTTAGTAGGTTTTCTTCTTTTTTTTTTTTTGACTTTTGCTAGTCATCAACCTTTATTTTTATTACTTTTGTATTTTTTTTATAGCTAACAGTCAAAATTAAAATATTTTGGTTGCCTAAAATGGGAACCAAGAGCACTGCAACTACAGTACATAATAAAACAGTCTTAATTAAAATATAAATGATCTTTTACTATTTACAATAATTCAACTATACTCAACAAAACTTAATTTTCTATAGCCATATGTCTGAACTCAAACCTTTTCACTTATTATTGACATTATAAAAGATCACATTCAGTTTTCCGGTCAGTAAAAATAATATACAGCATTTAGTTTTTTCTGTAATGGCAAAAAATCATTCATAGACAGAGGGCTTGTAATTAATGCAACCTCAACCCCTTCAAAATATTAAATAAATGTACAGCCAGTGTTATGCACTTTAAATATGATATTAAGGTCTAAGAATGAGTAAACAAATAATCAATTATACTCCTTTTCAGTAAATCGCAGAGTCATACCTTGGACTTCTTCGTACAGAGGACTTCACCATGTTCAATTACGTAAACAGCTAAGGTCAAGGACTGCATTTTAAGCATGATCATCAAAGACATGTAGCCACTGTCCATGGTGAAACATGAAGGGCTCCAGAAGATAAACCCAACTTTCAATCCAAAGTATTTGCTTTATTCCAGAACCTACCTAATGAAAATGATGGAGAAAAAGTACAAGGAAATCAAAGGCAAGTTGAAAAAGAGCTTTAAAGAGACTCACAGCATTACAGTGTTGCCACAGAGGCATATCTTGGAGTGGCATGCCACTTTCTTAGGGAGGATTGGAAAATACAGTCCCATAGCCTGATAACAATACCTAATGAAGAAAGACACAGCTGCAAATAATGCAGAGTGGCTGGAGGATGTTATTGCAAAGTGTTGGAGTCATCCATTTTGGACGCACAGTTTGACATGCGCAGCTCAACAGACATCGCAGCTCTGACATCACCGGGATTATAAATCTGCCAAAAATAAAGTGTCGTTGCCATTTCCAGCTTGTCTCACGGGACGACGCAACGGAGGCACATTTCTGGAGAGACAAAAGCTTGCAGGCGAAGTTTTTCTCCACAAGGCCATTCCCGGAAGAGTTTGAAAGCTGGAAATCTGTCTGATACAAAAAGGTCAAAAGATTCATACACCGATCGAAGACCGCGCCGACACCCGGCGCAGGTGAAAAACCCACAGAGGTTTTATTTCCAAGGAGATGAGTTTCCTC